>CAJNDV010034854.1:3812-28320 GCA_905221635.1 Symbiodinium sp. CCMP2456 | reverse complement strand
GCAAGCAAGCAAGCAAGCAAGCACGGACGCATGCCCGCCCGCCCGCCCGCCCGCTCGCAGGCACATTTTTTTTGCAGAAGGAGCGCTGCCTTGGATAATGGGGCGGCCGGACGGGCACATGTGGGCACGCCGTCCCAACTAAGATCCACATTTGGAGTTCGTGCTGGTCACTGCAAGCAGAAGTTTCATAAACGATAAGTCCAAAACCTAGCGGTGCGACTTGGTCAGCGGGGCAGGTGGAATACAGCCAACTGTGGAGCATAATGCAAAAAGCAAGAGACAAGAGTGACAAGAGATCCATTCCGACGGCCCAGTATAAACTATACTAAACTTGTTAAGTTGCTTCGGGGCTCGGTTTCTTTTGTGCCTTTCGCGCCTGCTGGAGCTGGAGTTGTTCCACTGTTGCTGCAACCAGTGAGCGGATTCTGTCCCGGTCCGGACTACTTCCGCAGCCAAGGTATTGGTTTCATCCCATGACAAAGCCTTCCTCGAAGCCCTGCGCGTGACGGATCAGGCGACCTGCATTTCCGCCCACAGGTCAAGTTGCGCAGGCAGCATGTTTAGATGCGTGTAGCGGCGTAGTGCTGTACTTGCTGATATAGACGGTTATAGACATACACCCTTTTCGTAAATTTCTACCTTGTGCTCGGCGACATGCCGAGTGCGGCCAGGGGATTCCAGGGGTGCACAAAGATTTCAAGCGTACCCTGTCGTCTGGTTTGGGAGTCGAGTCTACTCAAGAGCTGAGGAGCTGTCGAAAGAGAGAACTGTGAATGCTTGCCCCAGGTGCATATCGCAAGAGCCGAAGTCGGCGAGCCAGGTCACTTAAAAGTGACTCCTTCGCATCCAGAGTCGTTCGGTCGGCACTTCTCCGCCGGTATCGGTGTCCGGCTTCCCTGGGACTGCCAGGCAACATGATGCAACATGTAGTTTGGGTTTGCAACCACGAATTTCTTCGAAGCGCGAAGGCCAGGGTTATGAGCTGCTCGCTGTACAGCTACATTGTTGACATGAGGTGATCCATGCACCTGTTGCGTCACTTGGATGCAACACTGCCGGCTGCAGCACTAGCCCGTTGTCGCCTGCCTGTGCAAAACGCCTTGTACAGAACCGCATCAACAAAACCTGTCTGTCGTGGTCATGGTGTCTTCTGAAATTTTTGCGGCACCTGGTGAGAGAAGGCGTGACTTCGGCGCTGGTGGTGCGGCTCCTTCGGCGCCAGCCGGTGCGTCGGCCCATGTGGCTGAAGCAAATCCAGGCGCGAATCAGATGGAAATGGTGCCTGTGAAGTTGTCTTGGCAGTAAATGCAGGTCCCTCCAAAGCTGCGCCCAAGCCTTCTGCTGACAAAGACTGGCACTCAGTAGCTGTGGAGTCTGCATGGCGCGGTATGACAAGTTTTTCAAATGTCGGTCAGACATCAGGAATTCGGAGCGGGGGACGATACAAGACTGAGGCCAAGCTGAAAAGGAAGATTTCCAGTGCTCGAGCCTGAGTTGTCGTTCTCAGTCTTCTGAAGTATGGAGCTTGAATCCTGTGAGGTCATGCGCAGGATCGAGCATGCAGAGGGTCTGCTGCAAGAGGCCGCGACTCAACACGCAGAGGAAGTCGGTTGAATGGAATGATGGGCATGTGCGAAGTGATTATCCTGATCTGGTTGCTGTACGGAAGCATGTTGGAATGTTTGTCGTGTGGGAGTCAACACGAGCATGTGTGTGTGTGTGTGTGTTTGCTTGCTTGTTTGTTTGTTTGTTTGTTGTTTGTTTGTTTGTTTGTTTGTTCGTTTGTTTGTTCGTTTGTTTGTTTGTTTATTTGTTTGTTTGTTTGTTTTTGTGTGTTGTGTGGCAGTTTAGCATGCAGCTGAAATTCGTTCTTCTGACAAAGTAGCTTGGCTTCTTGCAACTATTTGGTATGTATAGTTACAACGGCAACGGCGTTCAATGCATACTTAGTTTGAGTGTTTTAAAAGCTGTAACTTCGTCTTCAGACACATCCCGTGCGTACAACTGCTCGAGGAATAGGAAACGTGTCCACCATCTTCCAATATTGGTATCTTGACAGGCGGCAGATGCTATGAATGCCGAATACAACGAGGACCGCTCGATCTGGCTTTCCTAGCAGTAGATCAGAATGCCTGAGCATTCAGGCGAATTCGCCAAAGCAACATGCCCCTAGAATCGTTGCCTTGATCCCTTGTGTGCGACTAGTGTAGTGCACTTCACAACATTAAGCATTGTGAATTTACTCCTGCGTTTCCGAAGCA
Source organism: Symbiodinium sp. CCMP2456 (assembly GCA_905221635.1). NCBI lineage: Eukaryota > Dinophyceae > Suessiales > Symbiodiniaceae > Symbiodinium > Symbiodinium sp. CCMP2456. The sequence continues at coordinate 26,059 of CAJNDV010034854.1, read as the reverse complement.
GGTTTCTGTACACCGTTGACGTGGGATGTTGTGGCTCCGGCGGATCAGTTTCTTAAAGAGTGGTCGGAAGATGTTGCAGCCTGCAGCACAAGAACTTGCATCTGTCAGGAGACGGTGGCAGCCTACGAAGCTGCCAACGCCAATGTCGAGTCTCGCCTATTTAAACAGCAAGACTTGACACATCTCGGTCGCAGCCTCTCAAGATGTCTCAAGCCTTGATTCTGTTAATCGCCCTCCGACAATCTGAGGAAGAGATGTATGAAGATATGCAATCGTTGGAAGATCAGCTTGCAATGAGCTAGATGCTGCGTGAGAAGTGCCAGCGCCGGGCATGCAGTTGTAAATAGTGTTCAAGAAGGTTTCCGCCTGTCGTCTGTAGATTGGCTTGCATAAGATCCACACATGGCGTCCAAGATGGCCAGAGTGTACAGAGACCATGTTAAGCCATGTCGCAATTTTCTGCTGCCTGCACACCTCTGGACTCAGACTCTATATTTTCAGCGGCGAGCAATGAATTTTCCATGTAGTTGTTTTCCCGTTCGCCGTTCGGCACATGATGGTCGAAGACGCAGTGCCATGCCGGTGTCGTGCTCGGGGAACTCGTGGCAGCAGGACTCGAGTCAACATGAGGAAGACACGCAAGAGCAAGGCCGTAGCCCGGTCTGACGGCTTTCCAGGTTTGAGCCCAGTAAGCAAAGCAGAGCACACCAGGTTCAAAACACTGTTGTGGGGAGCTCCCTGGCTCAATGGGAGGATAATGTGACAAGGATTCGTGCAAGGAGATCACGCGAGAAATGATGGCTTGTCCTTGGCACGGCTTTAGCGTGCCTGTACAGACCGGAGCTCTGAGACTGCCATAAGAAGCCGCCATCACGCCTCCACTGCGGATGCCCTTCTTGTATTCAGCCAACTCAGGTGCCGGAATGACGTGGCCTGGGCTGCCGAGCATGGACTCGTGCTTGCCTCAAGCCTCAAGCTCGCCCAGTGGGACCGTTTAGGCTTGCTAAGACCTGTTAAGAGGCTCATCTTCCTGAGGTAGCCAGGCGGGAGGGAAAATAGCTTCGGGCTTTGAATAGGTGTCAGACTGAGCCATGAACCCTTTGAAGCCGAAACGCCCAAACCGGAAATGCCTGAGCATTGAAATCTCAAGCTTGAGCCCGAGATCCAAAAAGGGGATCACCTCATGTCATGGGCTCGAGACTGAGAAGAAAGAGAGGACAATAAAGGGCCCCGTGCTTTTGAGTTACATCTGGCACCGTCAGAATTCTTCCCAACTGTAGCCGATCTTCGCAGCCTTGAGCCGACCTTTGCTGAAATCGGCGACTGCCACCGAGGAGGAGAACCCTGAATGGTATCCCGAGCTTCGCCAAGGTGCAGATTGGAAGGACAGGGCGCAGGGCTCACTTAATCGCATGCAGGTACGGTAGTAGGCTTTGAGCCTCGCCAGCGTGTCAGATGTTACGTGCACACTGCCTATCCTGAAGCCTAGAACAGCAGTTACACCCTGCGTCGGTTTGTCTGCATTACTCCAAACCCAGTAATATATTGCAGACAATTCATCCTCCTCTCATCGTTCCTTTGCATGAAGTGGCACCTGCAAGAAAGTCAGCTATTCTGTTAACCCGGTACTACGGTACGTGTGGCGACACAGGACATCGCTTTGGTGCTGTACGTGCATGGCCAGCCTGGCTGCCCTCGTCCTTGCCTCGCCCTAAGCCGGGTGACACAAGCGCCACATGCCCAAACTTAAAAAAGCCAAGCCGTGCCACCCGAGGGCGATCAACAATCAGCAGCCCGCAACTTTAGGGTCCCTTTGATAGTTGAGAAGCAGCAAACCGCGTCGACATGGAATGTGGACTCTGAAAAGAGTTTCCAAGTCAACATCTCTCTCCTCCTCCCGGCTCGCATACAGGCGACAAGGACGAGCCCAAAGGCCACTATGTCCGACGCTGAGTTGCCGAAGCTACTCCGATACTCATGTAAGTAGTGAACATGTAACTCAAAAATAGTAGGCTTGTCCGAGTGTGAGTGTCAAAAAAAATCAAAAATAGTTGTAAGTATAACGCTAACAACACGCATAGCCACATTGATGAAGTACATCTGAATCTGTTTGGTGTCGTCGTGTATGTGTGTGTGTGTACTTATAGACTCACCCGCCTGACTGTGCTGCTAGCTGAAGTGTTTGGCTTGGCGGTTGCGCAGGGGCTTCACGAAGCTGCATCGAGTCGAGATGCATGCGGCTTCTGGGTTTCTTAGTTCGCTGCCGTGATAGGGGATGATTCCGTAAACCCATTTCAAGTCACTCCTGGTAAAACTCAGCTCTAAACCCATGGCGTTCCCCGTACCCTGTTGGAGCCGTCTTCCTAGAAAGAAAACTCCAAGGCCCTGGACTTCAGAAGCCTGAACCTGAAAAGCTGCTAAAGGCCTCAACGAAGACCAACGCTTTACGGCGTGCTTTTTCAATCAGAGCTCAAACCGTGCGACTTGCGCTTAGGCACTGCAGCCCCGAAAATCGAATGGGCATTGCGTGTTCACAACCAATGATCGAAGTCATCGTTTTTTTGTCTTTGGGGCACGCAGACCCCAGCATGTGTTCTTTAAAACATTCTTAGTCCATTCTTAGAAGCCTCTGAACGGCCGGGTCACCTATTGACGTTCCGTCCTAGGTGCCGTATGACCCGCTCAAGGAGGAGAAGGACGTCTTCGCATTTTGCCAGCTCGGCGGAATGGGCTCATGCCTGCCTGGGAGGACGGCGAAGAGAGCAAAGAGTTTGAAGAAGTTCCAGCCAAAGGCCGGGCGTCTCATAGAAGCAACAGTGGGCGTTGGAAGCAATAATGCTGGATGAAAATCGGAAAAGACATCTCCCCCTGTCCCTGGGTCGCTGGTGCCCTGACGCCTTTGATTTCTGCATGATCAGCTTCACATAAAAGCGAGGCACTCAGCCCGCATAAAAAATCAAAGACACTCTTTACTGGCTGTCATAGCCTGGATGAAGGTGGTGTATTTGTTGTCATCCCGTGGCCATCCGTGGCCGAAAGCTGCTACGTGCCAAACGGGACTCATATCGGCAAGTAGAAGAACGCCCAGGCTCTGAGCATAGCCATGAAGACAGCGGCGAGGAGCGGCCTTTGTATACGGGTTGGGGCACCTTAATGAATGTTCTACTCTGGACATGTAGGCTGACGTCGGGTTGTGTGAGATGGACTCCTGATGCGCTCTGCAGCTTCTGCCTCTTGAAGTACAGCCCGCCCAGGCGGCGGCTACTGTCTGTGCGTATGTGTGTGTGTGTGTGTGTGTGTCCGTGTGTGTCCCTGTGTGTGCGCGCGGGTGTGCGTGCGTGTGTGTGTGTGTGTGTGGGGTCTTCAAGCTGTGGCAGGACGAGGAGCAAACCCCGGAGGAGGTTGCCAGGTTGTGGCTTGTCTTCTTGACTGGGTTTCGGCCTTCGTCTCATATTAAAACGTGCTTGCACACATATGTGATGCATCCTCGCATGTATGTACTGTAATGTAATATAGTGTAGTGTAGTGTAATACACTGCACTGCACCGCACCGCACTGCACCGCACCGCACCGCACCGCACCGCACCGCACTGCACTGCACTGCAATGCAATGCATTGCAATGCAGTGCAATGCAATGCATGTATGTATGTATGTATGTGCATGTGTAATACAGGGGCCTTGATAATTGCTTACAGTATTTTGGGGGTTCCCTATTCTGAATATAGTATAATGGGCCCCAAAACCCTTTTCTAATTATTAAGGCCCTACATTATCTATATATATATATATATATATAATATATATATATATAGACATGTATCTCCAACACACACGGTATAATACGGTATGTATACATATATATATATACAGATATGTAGATGGATATGTAGATGCATGTATGCATGCATGCGGTGTATGTGTGTATGCATAGATGCAAGCCTGCATGCATGGATGGATTGATGGGTGCAAATAAGCAAGCAAAGGAATGAGCAACTGAATACAATGGCAGCCGTAAAGTTGGAAGATGCGCGCCATTATTGCAATCGTCGAATTTCAGGTTTGACCAACATTTCCAAATTGAAACGATCTTTGCAATGGAAAGAAGCGGGGCAGCAAAAACACGCATTCCGCTTGAAATTTACACCGTTCGCAACGCGTAAAATGGTGCAATGCAGAGAGAGGACAAGGCGCAAAGGACAAAGACACAAAGAAGAAGGCACGAAGCACATAAAGAACCAGGCACAAAGGACTAGGCATGGAGCAATTCTGATTTTGAGGTTGAACGCGACGAAACATGCATGCAAGGGTGCAGTTCACATGAAAGTCGCGTAGCCCCCCCAAGTGCATCGAAGTCTCCTTCGTCGAGGAAAGCCGTGGTTCTGACAACCCGGCATATGGAAGGATATTGGAGGATTCTCAGTTCGACATGCGTGCCGAGATTTTCACGATATACGCGTGGATGACATTCTTGCATTCAGACATCTATGCCCTCCAAGCATTGTGCACAGAAAGAAATGCGGAAATGGTCATGAGCGCGTGGCATCGTCCTGCCTACACCGACATGGAAGAGCTGGCCATGCTGAACTTCGACGGCGACAAGCATACTGCGAAAGCATAAACGAAGCAAGCTCGGGGCTCCAGGGCCAGTCTCATCAATCTTGATGTCTTTCGCCCCACCTGTATCTTCAGGAAGCAGCACAGGAGCTGGATGCTGAACAAGTTTTTCGTCATATCTGGGACGAAGCATACTTGGTAGCACCACGACAGCGGGTACCTCTGCTCCCCTTGCCTCAATTGCTGAATCCGCTGCTGGAGCTCCAAATGCAACCCTGGATACAGGAGCATGAAAAGTGGCAAGGGGACATCGCAGCCCGTGCCGCATCGAACTAGTGGATTCGTGGCAGGAAGCTTTCTCACCAGGCGGCGCACGCTCCTGCTCCCGCCATTCCGGAGGAGGTCGAGGGCGCGGTGGACTGGGAGTTCGTCTGGGTCACTTCTGATAAGGGAAAGATGGGCTTCCGCTTTGGGGTCGAGAAGCAGTACTCTGGCCACTATACCAGAGAGCCCTACCTCCATGTAGGTGCGTTCCGGGGGAAGTCAGAGCCGAAAATGTGTTGTGTTGCGTCCTGGCATGAGCACGCATCCGACGATACGCTCCTCCAGGCTCACAGGCACGGTTCCAACACAAAACTTGGACACAACAAGAAAGCCGAGTGTAGTCCGAGTGTGCGGGTTCGTTTTGATGGCAAACTGAGGACAGCACCGGTGCAAGAGGCGTGGGTGCATTGCTTCAGTGCTTGAAATGGGCCTGGAACAGGCATGAGAAGTGGGAACAGTGGGAACAGCTCGGTTACGAAAAAAACAGCTTGGAGTGCGTGTTTACTGCACGCATTCCTGTGGAAACGATGCTTCGAGTTACCTGCTGCGCAAGTTCAGGGTCCGCGGATCGTGCGAACATGATCCACAGAAGTGACATGAGTTTATGAGGAGCGACGACGAGGGGAAAGCATTGCGACTGGTGTTGCAGGGATTTGCATGGCATGACATTGCACTGCGTTTCGAATCAGAGACTTTTGTGGAAGTCTTCTTTTTTTGCCCAGATGTAGCAAAAACGAGGTACCTGTGCGAATCGATCATGGATCCAACCGTAAGAAAGCTCTTACCCGGATCGAAAGTGTTACTTGTTTTTTGTGGACCGGAGGGGCCATGCTTGCCGAAACGCTCCAGTAGCACCGTAGCAGCGCCGGTAGTCAACGTTCGGTAGGCAAATCTTTTGTGGTGTTATTATTTCAAGAGAACCCAAGTCATGAGGTTGGGACATGAACGTTCGGATGCGGATGTCATGTTGGTTTAACACGCCGTAAAAGTGTCAGCGCTCGGTGGATGCCGTGTGATCATCATGCAGCAACAACCGCATGTCATGTGTAAGGCTGTGCAGCGGCCTGGTTTAGGATATTTTTGACGGCGAGCAGCAGGAGTCGAACCGGCACGCGCACGCATGCAGCGACCTCAACGACATCTTTGGTTCGACGAACTGACAAAAATGGAGCCCTTCCTAAAGTTACCGCAACAGCCGCGAGAAGTGAACGCTCGGTACGCGGATCCGGTGTGCTGGTACTAATAAAGAAATTAAGACGTGAGCTCGGGAGTTAACGTTCGGCACGCGGGCGTCGTGTTGGTGGGTCTTCCATCATGGTGAATGTTTGGCACACGGATGCGTGTGACACCACACATGGCATGAACTAAACATAAACAGCGAGCAGCAGCAGGCCAGCACGAGTTGCCAAATTGTAGTTTTACTTCAGCGTACGAATAAGAAATCCAGTTGTCTTGGACGGTTCGCAACTTGCGGTGTTGGGAGCTACTGAAAAGACAAACGAGCCGTGCACCTGGAAGGCATTTGCTTGCCGTTTTTGCTTTCGCACACACACACACACGCACTCGTAGTAATCGCCTGCCAAATTTCCGGCGGTTGCCACACATATAGATATATATATATATAATTATATGTGTGTATATATATATATAAATATCTAGAATCTATCTAATATGCGAGTGTGTATGCATGAGTGCATGCATGGTTATATGTTTGCCTGCCTGCCTGCCTGCCTGCCTGCCGGCCGGCCTGCCGGCCTGCCGGCCTGCCGGCCTGCCGGCCTGCCGGCCTGCCTGTCTGCCTGCCTGTCTGTCTGTCTGTCTGTCTGTCTGTCTGTCTGTCTGTCCGCATGTATGTATGTATGTATGTATGTTATGTACTTATGCTGTACGGACATTGATGCACATGGCATCGTCAGCAATCCATAGTACATTGCACCACAGCCAACGACCAAGGGAGAATTTAATCCAGACTCAGAAGGATCGTCGGGAGCTCGGCTTGTACAGTAGGCCTCGGTGTTGCTTTGCCCAGTGCAATTCGTTTCCGTCCCGCCAGTGCACATAGAGAGAGGGTCGTGCCGGGGATTTCATTTGCCCATGAACCCTGAAGTTCCTAAGCGCTCAGCGTCGTTGCTTGGCAATGCCGCATCTTCTGGCTCGTTAGCACACAGTCTCCCGAGAACCCGAAGCAGCGCTGCCTGCCGTGTCAGGGCCGTGAGAGCACAAACCCCAAACACTCGCAGGAGCGAGTGCCAAAGCCTTAAACCCAGCTCGGAGGTTGCATGACCGCGATGGCAGGGTCGAAAGACTGCTCGCAAAGTCCCGAACCGGAGCCAGACGATGAGCGCTGCTCCGAACGACTCAAAATTGCGGTCTTTGCTTAGATCCTCCGGAGGGCCAGAAGAATAGGGATATCAGCCATTCGACCAGGCCGATGTGTTCGAGATGCCCTGGGGCCCATTCAGGACTGGTCGTCCTTTTCACGGATGTCACATAAAAACGACCAGTCCTGAATGGGCCCAGGTATGATACTGGTTTCGCGGACGGAGTATCCCACCGCATCCGTGCAAGCCACGGACCAGACCACACACCCTGCGCTCCCAATAGTTACGAGTGTGCTTCTGAATGGGCAGCACACTCGTAACTATTGGGAGCGCAGCTTGTGCGGTCTGGGGCCTCCAGTGACCTGCTGACGGTCTCTCTCCTTGCGGCTTCCGCGGTTCAGCTCACGGTCTGCGAACCCAACGGTTCATTGAGGCAGAAAGCAGTGTTTGGTGTTGGGAATGCTGCGCTCCCAATCTGGTGGCTGAATTTGGGCTGGCGTTGATTGCCCCCATTCGAAAGGCGACGAAAAGGCAGGAGACCCTCGCGGAGAGGAGACAGAAGTGGCGCAGGAACAATCTGTGTGGGAGAAGGGAAAGCGCTTCCAGGTGCCCAAACTTGAGGCCCAGTGCGTTGAACCACACTGCTGGACTCCAGAAGCGTGATTCTGTGCATCGGTCATCGGGCTTCACATGTTGCTTGACTCTGGGCGAAAACTTGCCACAAGCAATTGCCTGTGGCAAGTCTTCGCCCAAAGTCAAGCAACACGTTTGGCGATCATTGCAATAGTGATGATACCGTGTTTCGAGAAATAGTGCGGGATGCCGCTTCTGAATCTGGTCATCTTCCGGGGCAAGATCGCGGTAGTTTTCATGTTGAGAGATATCGTATGAGAGACAAAGTTCTTCCTCGTGGGTCCTGCGACAAGTCTGCTTGCCACCGAATCCGTAGAGCCTGGGAGAAGAATGTGTCGGGTTACTTGTGTGTGCAGTTGATCACACAGTTTGGAAGCTGCGAGGTTTTTCCACAGCGATGTTGGCTGACCTTCAGTCTTCATGCATGTGCCCTCGATTTGAATCTTCCCCAAGCGAAGGTTCGCAGATCAAGAAGGTGCAGGTGGAGATGGACGACTGTGCCAGGCCTTCTCCAGTCCTCAGGGCTGGTGTGGTTAGTGTGTGAAGAAGGAAACTGACACGTGGCTTCTTCTTGCCATTGCCATGGTCCGCCAATAGTCGTGATATTCCCATGCGCAGCATCGTGTAGAGAGATGTTTGCCCTTGGCAAGGCCTGGCATTGCCTACCATCCCACGATCGTCGAGTATGTGCCTGAGCAAGTGAAGCCCGTGCTTGGCGCAGACGCCCAAAGCCCAAAAATCCTGCCTTGAGCCTTGGGTGCCAAGGTCGCCTCGGAACTTCAAATCCTCCAATGAATGCCGTGTTCATTGCAGGCTCTGCTCAGATGGAAGTTGGAAGAGCACATTTTGCTGCAGACGTGCTGCCGGTATCGCGCTGCATGAGATGTCGTAGACTCGTGCATGTAACTGCTTGACATGAGCTCGGGGTTGCAGGGGCAGGCATAGCTACAGACAGAGCCCTGCTTCAAAGAGCGACTTGCGCGAGGCTCTGAGTCCCTCAAGCGGATAAACTGGCCTTACATCCAGCATGAGAGTGCGCAGGACCTGGCCTGGTGCCGGTTACTTCACGTTCTACGCTCCGCTGAGCGTGTGCCGCCTGCTCAGCCAACAGAAGACACTGAAACCCAGGCCCATGAAGCCAAGGCCTAGGTGCCGAGCCAGAGCCCTTTATGAACCCTGAGATCCCTCGCGAAGCTTCCGAAAAGCTTAGGTCACTGCTCGCCGTACGGTGCCACCAAGGAAGAGGCCGGGGTTAGACGCGGAGCTGTACAGAGCACCCAGGAAAGCCGAGGAGTCATAACAACCATCAGAAGCAGTAAGCGAATCGTTGCAGGGCAGCCCCTCAACTCAAACGCACGAGTCGTGGGATCGGGGACTGCCAGAAGAAATGAGAGGTGACTTTCCACAACCGAAATGCCTCTGCAAGGCAGAATGGAAGACGTGGGATAAGGAGGTCGGAAGAGGGGCGGAGGGGGTGGGGAGCAAAAATACGCATTGGAGGGACACATGCCCAAACTCGTGGGCAACCCGCCGATCGGAACCAGTTCAAGACGCATCAAACCTCCGGCCTCGGCGTCAAGGACAGGTCCCGGAAGTAGCTCCAAGCACCCTAAGCGCCGGCCAATTTGGCAGTGAGACCCCGGAGGTCCTGAACTGCAGGATCTGTGTGAGAGCCGACAACACACGTCGGAGTTGAGAGCAGCAACTCAACAAACCGATGCTAGAAACAAGACAACTTGCCTGCGTTACATCCGCAGTCCCACAAGATCTGTTGCATTATGTGATGGCTCACGATGGACGAAGGCCTTCTTGACCGCACCCAGGAACATGAACCCTTCTTCTGCACGGAGTAGTCGTGGCTGTGTGAGGTGGCGGACATGAACAACTTGGCCGGAGCGCTCGACTGCGCGCCTCCTACCGATAATCATTGATATCAGGGTAGGCAGGCTAAAACTATAGCAGTCGAGTGACCAGTGATCCAGAAGGTCTAAGAAGGACAGCATTGTATCAGAAGTGTCTGAGCTTCCTGAGATGAGGCCTGCAAGAAAGCTTCTGCTTCAATGTCACGCCAGGTGGAGCTACGTGGGAGGAGATCAACCAGGACGAGTAGAAAGACGGGCTTACTGCGCCGTGTAGCCCGCCAAATTGCTTTCCATATTGTATTGGGACGCAACGATCACGACGCATACATGGTCCATGCAATGCTCTGCACCCGAAGTGGACCATGCAGTCGACCTTGCCGCAGGCCTCTTCGTCTCAAAGGAAGCTGCAGGGTCTGTCGATTCTGGCCCATGACATGTGCGCTCAGCCGCCGGTCCTTCCTCAGAGCCTCCCACCGCCTCCGCCACACTTCGGGGAGCTTCGCGGCCCAAAGCAAAGTCGCCGGGCGACATGCCCGGCTCTGAAGACACGGCGGCAAGATTCAATGCGGCTTTTCTGGCATACGAACGACGCGAGCTTGCATGTGTTGTTCTAGTAATCTAGTAGTTACTAGTAGTGTCAAAACTCACGGGACAGATTGTGTCTCTCTGCCCATCATCGTTCTCTACACAGGCACTGACAAATTCTGCAAGCCAGTGCAACTTTCCTCTGCCAGCCAGCCTACTCTCCGGGTCCTAGATTCCCAGATGCTTGCAGAATCCGCAGTGTATCATCAACTCGTCGGGTCATGTCTCGAAGCCTCAGCTCTGCTATGCTATCGTGGATGACATATGTATACTGGTAGGCTTTTGATTCATGAGGTTATGGAAAATCCAAGGTACGAGCCTTGTGTGGGTCAAGCTCACCCCTCTCCTCCCTCCACTGGCTGCCATCCGATGGAGAGATCCCTCCCTAAGGCGGCTGCAGGTCAACATGACAATCCTGCATCCAACAAGTGTGTACCGGAAGTGGCTGCAGGCAAAAGGCAAAAGAGGATGCATCAAGTGCAGCAACTTTCGCGAATTCAACAAAGTCACGTTGATTTGCCAGGGAAGCATCTATGACCAGCCGATGCAGTACATGATCGTTCTGCCGGAATCACAAACCTCGCATGGACGAAGTTCAAGCAGCTTCGGTCAAAAGCTACAGAGGTTCAGGCTTCAGGTGAACTTGCAGAGGCTTCCTGGCTTGTGAAGCGAGACGGTAGTCACCTGATGCTTCATCGAACCCTAGGATTTTTCTCTGGTCTTTTGTGTGCAAGTGGCTCTTCAGGCACTGCATCAAGAGGGATCGAGATGAGAGCGGGACACTTTTGGAACCCCCTGTGTCGTGAACCTGAGGCAAGAGGTCGCAGATCAGGCTGGGACAAAGCGGCGGGCCCGAAGGGAGTTTGGAGCCGCGGGGCAGCCCATCCAGAAGACAGCACCTGCAGAGCATGCTGGAAGAGAAGTCCGACACGTTAGACGGCCTGGCCTCCCAGCGGAGCGGGGCTCACAGCCAAAAGAGTCTCGACAGGGGCAGCTCAGCACGTCACAGCGAGGCAGCGGAACGCAGCGTACAGAACTCTGATGCCGGTTCCTTGGGACGCCGATCGAGCATTGTGGAGGAGAAGCGGTTGCAGCAACGGCCGCTCGAATTCATTCCGATGTTTGTGTTTGCTGATGCCACTTCTCTTGCCTTTCTTAACTGTTTTGAATTTGCCAGTATGAGGCAATGGCACCAGCAGCTTCAAAAAGCCCGCCAGCTGGAAGAATCCGAGAGCCAACTTCGGCGACAAGAGGCCAGCCCATGAGAACGAGTGGAGCAGCAAAGAGGGGGGCACTGGCACCCTGACTTTTGAGCTAGGGCCGGCCACGCCCGTGTCAACGTGACCAAAAATCTGTGTTCGCAGGAGCGTTCTCGTGCGGACCAGTGGAGTGAGCGGAAGCTTCAGGAGCGGCCGGTCTCATTGGTGATCTGTGCCAGTTCTCTTAGAGAGACAGCGAAGTCGTATTTGTTCTTATACCAGAAACAGTTCAATAGCTGCCGCCAAGTATGACTTCAAAGCCTGTAGGTTCAGGGAGTCTTGTGGCTTTCTGACCTTGCGCCCTTGGAAGGCTATGGCGCTGTAGATGTAGATCAAGAGATGATAGTTGAGGATCTCAATTTTCCTGCCCGCTCTCATTAAAATTTCTCCCAACCAGGAGGAGCAGCTGAGATCGAAAGAGCTGCATGGTGGCATCCGGTTGCAAACTGGGGTGCTCGTTGCATTGCTACCCAACGTAACTTGCACTAACCCCTAAAGACAGTATGTGTATGACAGTTTGGTAGATTCCTGCGCTGTCACTACGAGAACCACGAGAATAGTGGAAGAACTGCAGCTATATATCACTGTCGTAGCATCCACGGTGGGACAGAAAAGGAATTCAGAAATCGGATGAAACTGGCCGTCTTTCACTTTCTGTGATTGAAGCCTGGTGTAAAGTTGGACGGCACGTAAACAGAACCCAGGCACGCGTGGATCTCGCTTGGAGGGCACATCTCATTACCACACTAGGCCCTCTTCGCTCCTAGGCAGCTGAGGGGGACGCTCACTCTCTAGAGACTCCCAGGTATGCCCAATCAGCCACCTTGCATTTGGATTTGCAGCGGGATTGTGGCCTCGTGTTTAAATCTCGTGGCTGTTTGAGCTTTTGATTTGCAGCCGTGAGGTGCCAAATTCAAGACGTCCACCAAAGGCTGCGCAGACCAGCTCGGGATGCATTGGCCAAAGAACCTGAGGCTTGGAACAGACGGTGAGACATTGAAGAGGAGCACATGTAAACGCTCGACTACAGCTACGATCACACTTGTACCATGACTATTTCTGTAATGACATCACATAGTAGGTATGCACGTAAGCTTTCCAAAAACATGGGTATACTCTTTTTGTGAAAATTACACGAATTGGAGGCTTTGCATATGCAGTGACGGCATGAGGAGTTCAGATGAGAGATCTGATGCGCAGGCCGCAGAAGTGACAGCCAGCATGGACCTGGTGCAGCTGCAGCTCGGCGCACTTAGCGTTTAGGATTTGGGGTTTAGGGGTCCCTTCCATATGCCCGCAGTGTGCTGTGGACAAGAAACCAAGGACCTCTTCCATCGTGGAGCCTCCCAGCACAAGATCCGATGAGCAGTTTGCCAGCGGAACTCAGGCGCTTCTTTGGTGGCTGTTGGTGTGAGCTGACAAATGAATCTAGCTGTTCGACTGGGCTGGGTCAGGATGCGCATTCTACTTTTCAGAAAAATGGTAGAGTACGAACCAAGAGCAGGAAAACTCGGAGCGTTGTGCAGATCGACGAGCTGGCCGCCAGACCTTGCATAGCAACTTGGTCGCGGTTTCGTTGCCAGGTCAGCTAAAATGGTTGGTCTGAGTTGTTGTGTTTCGTGTGATGTGCAACGCGAAGAAGTCCAACAGGCTGCCGAATCCTCGGTGTGTCGCCAGATGATGGCCCGGATTTCATTCAGCAGCGGCCTGGCTTCGGGATCCAAGCCGTTCGGGTCGAAGCAAAGCGCACCCATTGCCGTTGTTGATGCAGCTTTGCTTTTTCGCTGCATCTAGGACGGCTCCTGAGGCAGTACCGGCGTGGTGCTCTAAAACGCCATCCGGACAAAGGTGGAAGCCACGACCAATTCACACAGCTGCAAGCCGCCCGAGATGCTTGACTGAGAAAGAAGCTGATGCAGAGACGAACAGGCAGCCCAGCCCAGCAAGAGGGGTGCTGCAGAGCTTGTGGATCTTGTGGCGAGTGTTCCGGCAAGGATTGGCGGTTATGTTCTCGTTAGGTCTCGTGTTTCATGCAGAGAAATGTTTACACGACATTCTGCAGCATCCACGCCTGGCATCAAGGATTACATGGAGGCACGGCAATCTGCGCACGGCGACGACATGGGCGGAGCGCCAGGGTCCCGGACCTTCTTCCACACGTCAATTTTTGCTGGCAAGCTGCTACCGATGGGCCGTATGGTATTTAAGAGGGGTGGGGAGCCGGCTGCAGCAATGCTTTGAATCCGTTGTGATGCTGCTCTCGCTCGTTAGTCAGCAGGCTAGAGGACATTCAAATTTCTCGTGCCGACCACTCGACTTTGAGCATGGTGCAGAGAGTAGCTGCCGAGGAGGAGCCTGCAGGGAGATCAGCGTGGTGGCTTGGGGCGTCTAAAGCCTCCTGCGGAGGTGCGAACTTGAGACGATGTGTGTCCACTGCAATTCTCGTCCTGCCACTAATCCCATCAGAATCACGCTCAGGTTTCGCGAGCCCAGCCGCCGGCACCAGAGTCAGAGCCTTCGCTGCATTTCATCGTGACAAGTGCGAGAATTGCCAATTCTTTGTCATTGTTGATATGATACTGGAAATTGTGTAGAGCTATGCCATGCGCGGCATTCGAGCCATCGAGTTGGTCGATCCCAATGCCAGTGTTCAGCTCAGGTCAAGGAGATGGCTGCTATCACTTTGTGCGCATCGCCACCGCTTAGCACAAGTAGTGCGGGCTCGCTACCACTGGGTGCCAGGCAGCTCGATCGAGCGAGTACATGCTCAATTCATTACTGTTCAACCGGTGGTGGCTTGGAAGACGGATCGAGGTCCGCCAGCTTGGATCTCGGCACGACACCGGTTCCGGTCCAGGAGCTCATGGCAGCTCAGTCAAAGTACGTGCATGGAGCTTCCCGCTATTCGTTTTCCCGGAGAGATAACATTGTATAACAAATGCTGGATGGCGAGACTTGACACAGGAAACAGAGCTAAGCAGGAGTTTACCGTTTGAGAATCGACTGCTGCCGTCGACGACCGGGTGCCTGCTGAAATTTTGTTGTTCTGCCTTGCTGCATCTCGTGACCTGCCGACTTCACAGGCGGCACTTACGCTTGCTGGCTTTCGCCTGATTTTTGGGGAGCTTAGAAGCACAGGGTGCTGCAAGTAGTGAAGGCGCAGGGAAAATGAAGCAGGTGGTCCTGCGAGGAGGAAGAAAGTCAGGCAAGCCGTTCTGTCAACGCGACGAGGTCAGGCAAGAGCGAACGATCAACTTGAACCCCGACCCGCCGCCATACCCGATCAGTGCAGCCTGCTCGAGCTTGTGCCTTGGATGCACCAGCGCTAGACGTTGCAGCTCGCGGGGCCGGGAATGTTTAAGCTCGCGGTCTTGAGCTGCACCGGCTGAGGATAAAAGCAGCCCCGTCTACGACTCGAAAGGTTGGCAGCTTGGATCCTGCGTGGCGAGCGTGTACCACGGCAGGGACCAAAGGCCCAAGTTCCTGCTCCCTGGAGTTTCCTCGCTTTCAGGCAAACGAAGCCTGCGAGATGATGCTGGATTTAACGGGGGAGGTGCCGGTGCACATCCCTTTCAGCCAGTCTGGTGGGCGCCAGTGGCTCGGATGAGTAGGACGTATTTCGGCTCCTCTGTAGCATATGAAGGTCTGTTCTTTCTTGGTTGTGCTGGGATGATCTGAGAAGAACTCGGAGTTCAACTTAAAAATCCCTCGATAATGTACTCCTGGCTTCCACACTTCCTCCAGTCCGCGCAGGGTGAGCCTGTGTTGCTTGAAACTGTTGTTTCCAGTTGTCATAGCGGGAGTCGGAAAGGCTAGAGCGGCTAGATGAAAGCTGAATCTGGCAGAAGGTGCTCCACTGCTTTTGAAAGGGTCATACCGCATGTCATGCAGGAATTTGGCATGGCACATGGATGGTCCGAGGAATGCCGTCGCCAGTGCCGTCGCCCACGCTCCGGACCCGCCCCTGGCACCTTCAGAGTCAGTTTCCGAGAGCTGGGATCCTGAGTCAGAGGACCAAGTGCAGCTGGCATGGGGCTTTTCCTCCTTTATTGAAAGAGGTTTTGCCTGCATAGGACATCTCCGACTCGAGTGAAACTATTCGAGCAGCCGCCAGCTCTCAGTCGCTTCGTTGCATGCGAGCACTCCAGAGTCGCAGTTTCCGTAGTTCTGTCTTGTGATCAGGCAGGTGAACCACAGTTTGCGGCGTGGAGTGGCATCGGTGTCGCAGAAGGCTGAGTACCTGCTGTGTAGAGAGGCGAATTTTGGGAAGCCAACTTTGAAGGAAAGGGCAGTAGTGATAGTACTACTGGATAGAGCAGTAATAGCAACATTATGGTAGTGGTGGTCGTCGTAGTAGTAGTAGTTGCAGGAAGGTTGGTTAATAGTTGTAAACATTGAGACTATCTCGTCGCTGGTCCAGGCCGAAAGCTCGGTGGCTTTGCCGCCTGCGCCGGAGGCAAAGGTCCCTGTTCTGGACCATGATGAGCATCCACATCGGCATCGACCTTCCTCCAGAGCGAGTCAGTCCCTTGCAGGAACAGTAAACCAGCCCAAGCTCCGCAGTGCCGGCACAATGCATTTGTCAGCAAAGCTGAAGTTTCCAACAGCCAGTGACACTGACCTTTTGGCATTTTCCTCATCACTGGGGCGGGTTGCAAGAAGCCATCGACCAAGGGCGTCGTCGAGTGCTCGGACCTCAGCTCACTGACAGTCTAACACCCTGCGGGCAAGCTGAAGAAGCCAAAATGAGCTAGAAACACCTCGCCGCCCTGTACTGAGGAGGAGGCAAGCCATGGATCCCAGCGACAATCTCCTGGCTGGCACACGATTGATAGCAACTCAGCTGTTCTTGGCCGTGGCATCATGCACGGTGAATGGGGCTAGGACTAGGAACGAGCTGGCGCTGTGCTCGCATGCCCATCTCTGCTCAGCAGTTGTTTTTTACTAGCACAGTTCCTTGTTGTAAGCAGGAGTGCAAGACCATAAAAGCCTGTCAGCCATCTTTGTAGCACTGTAGCAGGCTGCGAAGTGCTGGGAGTAACTCCAGACGATGGGTATGAATCGATACAGAAGCTGCCCGGCTGCATCATGCTGCTGCTTAACAGCTGCGCGAGGATTAGCAGACATCGCTGTGTCATACTTCACTTTAAGCCCTTGGAGCTTGACCTCGCCACTTTTGAGCGTTGAATACCCAGCCAGCCATGTGGCCAGGAACTACCGGCAGCAAGCCCTTCGACACCACCCGGACAAGGTAGGTGACCGAACGATGGAAGCCAAGCTGATGCTCGTAACCAAGTGTCATCCGGGCCAGGGTGGCCGTGCTTCTCTCTTCCGACAGCTGCACGATGCTCGAGCTCCCCGGTCAAAAGACTGCCACGGATCCCCAACGAGTGCCTAAAGCTAAACCCTGGACTGATCCCAGGATTACCTTTCTTCCAAGCAGCCGGCGCGGTGGCAACGGCCAGCCCACTCAGAGAGCAGGCCCACTTAGCTTGGCAGAAAGGCAATGAGCTTTCTGAAACAAGAGAAGCCTCGCTACAAGTAATGACCAGAATTCTGGTCGAGAGAGAGATAGAGGGTAGATGAGGGTAGAAAGCTAAGAATCGAGGTTATGCTGCAAGGACAAAGCATGGCCGAGGAGTGCCCACGACGGCCTGCCAGTAGGCTTTGCTTTCAGGGCTTCCCAGAAAATGGGCGGTCAATCGACAGGCCTCATCAGCCACCAGCCACTAGCCGTGCGCGCAAGACCTCCTCTCAAGCTATGCCAGAGGTTCAAGCAGCTTTGTTGCGCTTGGGTTTCGTGCATGCTGATTGCCCGGATTGCTGACAATGGAGTGACATGCAGAGTGCAGACCAAGGAACCCCTCTGCTCAGCTGCGCGAGAGAAAGCGCCCAGCGACCACAGCAGCTTCGATACCGTGGAGATCAAGTCCCGGCGATGGCAGCGCATGACCGGATCAACGGTATGCCCGCAATCTCCACGGAATACGCCGGGGCCTTGAATGACATGAGTGTTGGTCAGTGTTGGTCACATCGACAGCAATCATGCAGAAGGTTTCGTGAAGCTAACTCTTCGCAGACTAGATCGGTAATGCCTCGCCAATGCTTATTTTAAATGAACTCGGCTCCCTCCTTGCTGTGTTAGCTCTATTACCGCACAGGAGCTCTTCACTGTCTGATGATGGCACGTTGGGACATCCCTCACCCGTTTCGGGACAACTGCAGCAGGCTCACCGTTCGGGCTCGTCGAGGGAACTGGGAAAGTTCAGAGGAATACAAAGGACCCAAGACACGGCACAGCCTAGTGGTTATCTGGACATTCATGCACATTTTTCGCAGGTTTTGCTGATTGGTCGAATTTGGAATAACTGTTTCAGTTGTGCCAAAGGTTCCAGCAGTATTCAGCGCACCAGGATCCAGGAGTGAGCCGAGCGATTGTCTTGGTTTTCACTTCGATTGGAGCCGTTAGTACTTCAGGTGGGCTGTGAAATCTTATTGTACCTTGAGGCCTTCCTTCCGGTGCCTGGGTACTATGACGACCGTGGAGTGTCTCCTCGAGGCTTGGACACCGACAGCGTTTGCCGTGCGCAGGGGTGCGTCAAGTTGGCAGGCTTAGGCTATGTGATGCAGCATGCCTGCCGAGCACGTCGTCAAGTTACAGCGTGTAAGACTTGCACCCTGGGGAAGGCCCAGCGGCAGAGGCTCCGGTTCGAGCTGCTCCGAGGCTGTCCCGAACAGTGTGGAAGCAGTCCATCGTAAGCGCTTCTGGCAGGGTCTTTGGCCAAGTGGTGTGATATTTAAGTCCCAAGCTGTGCTGCCGACGTTGCCTTGCCATGCCATTGCAGGCAGGGAGGTCACAGCGTTCGCTGGGAAGGCAGCTTCTCTCCGCAAGCTCGTGCACCCGAGGCCCCGATTTCACAGGTCAAGCTCTCATGTCTCGTAAAGACCTGCGTAGACAGAAGTGGTCATGCGTGATGTCATGGCAACTCAGTAACATGCCGTTCGCGGAGGCGTGGTCGGATCGAAGCGCATGCAGCCGACAAGCAGCCTGGAAAGAAGAGAGAGTCCTTACCTGGACCCTCAAGAACCTACCTTTTTAGGGCCCCTGATTATGAACTCTATATATAAGTCCTTAAAGAAGGTAGGCTATTTGGGCTTAAGATAATTCTTGAACCTTTGGACTCTTTGGGCTCTGGTCTTGCGATCACGTTCTGCGTTGGACTGCAGGCCCTGGAGTCGAGCGCGCACGCTCACTTGCAGCTCGTCATCGTCCTGTTTTCTTGCGGGGTGGGGAAAACGTGTCGAGTAGTTGCGCATGTAGTGAAACGTGATTTCGCGATCCATGGCTCTTGTCTTTTTACAAAAATAACTCGTTCTGGTGCTTTCGTCCATCATGCTAGCCAGCGTTCTGACATCGGGAGACGGATCGCTGTCGCTGCATTCGGATACTCTGCATCTCCTGAGAAAGCTTGGGCATCGCCGTGGTGGCAGCAGATGACTTCGTTGCCCTGCGGGCTACATGTATGCTGAACTTCAAATTGCTCTGCTTCCGTAAACAGCGAGTTTGAGTGATAGCATGAAGTGGAAGCAAAGAGTGCATCTCCCCATGGTGAGCTGCTCCAAGGAGAAACATGGATGCACACTGTGCTGCGCTGACAGACACATACCATCGCTTGGCGAGCCTGCATGGAACTTTGGGATTAACTTCGGCACAGCTTGTTTTCTTGTAGCTTTGCCGGGATTGCAGGAACCATGATGCATCATAGCCTTCTTGAGGGCACCTGCTGTCCAATGACACCTGTCTGGGATTTACATTGGCATGGTATCCATCTCAAAGTGCAGGAGAGCTTGGTCAAGTGTTTATGGACCTGCAGCACGCTTGGGGACCTTTGCATGACGAGGCTCGACAAAGGGCGGGGGTTGAATTGTTTCGAGCACGCTTCCAAAAGATTGCCGGTAGACTCGAAAACTTCGGCCTTCGTTGAGCCCTGGGACGACGGATTCACCATGCCGTCTCAAAACCCTGCCGTAAGCGCGTCTTGAGGTATAGGGCGGTGGATTCCCCTTTCTGCTTGGCAGGCGGCTCCAGTCTAGCGGCTTCAGCTGGGTATGCCAGATGTAGAAAGGATTGCATGCCTTCGAAATCTTCGTTCAGACGGGCTTGAGATGTCAAGCAGCCCCTGGAAACAACGAATTAATCTTGCACAGACTGCTGAATTCGGGCACAAAGCCCTCGTGCGACCAGCCTCAGCACGTTTCCACTCGAGAGAATGGCAGCCTGTCATGAAAGGCCCTCCAAAGACAAGTCGGCTGAGACTGGAGGGCTTGAGAGCGAAAACAAAGGCAACATCACTCCTCTCGATAGACAGATAGATACTCAGGTAGACATATAGATAGGTACGTAGGTTTGTAGACAGATAGCGGTCGGTCGGTCGGTCGGTATGCAGGTAGGTAGGTAGTTATGTAGTTAGGTAGGCAGGCAGGCAGGCAGGCAGGTAGGTAGATGGGGAGGCAACTCCCCCACCCAGCCCTGGCGAAAGAAAAAGGTTTATAGATGTACTTAAGATGATAGAAGATCGTATAAACGGTTTATAAACCTAAGTATGAACACATTTTAAACATAAACAACAAGCGTAAATATAAGATATATGTATGCGGCCTCCTCGGAAGGAGGATTCTTCGTGTCCTTAAGCCCGACGCTTTGCATGTTCTGGCAAGATGCCGTGGCCTGGGTTTCAGCTCCCATCATGCCAGAACCTGCATAAGAACACAGCTAGAAGAAACACTATGCGGCCACGGCTCAGCCACTGCTTCGATGCTTCCGGCATTTTTCATTCTGATCCAGCAGATCCTGCAGCAAGTGGTATCTCATGACTCATGAGTAGCCAAACAGCAAGTTGATCGTACAAGGTTTCCTGAGCTTCTGTCAGCGCAGTTCCGAAGCAGCCACAGCATATTGCACGGAACACTAGCCTGCCTTCATGAGGAGATCTTGAGCTCTATCCTGTCAGTGGTGCTAGACATGCCAAGTGGCGGGCATGATCTCTAGACTCAACGCCATCAAGTGAATGTTGCGGTCTGCTGTGAATTTAGGATGACAGAGCCGGGTCGGTTGCTTCCTCTTGGGCATCCGAAGCCCAGAATTCCTAGCTTGGCGTTCGCAGTTCAGCAAATGTCCCACCGCTTCGGCAGGATTGTCCAGAGGAAGCTCCCAAAAGCGTAGCTCAGCCAATTCAGCGCCTTGCCGGTCGTCATCCTAAGATCGGTCCGCGCCTCTCTTTCTCAGTGCAGCTGCGACATTGAATTCTCGGCTGCACTTGCACAGGACCAGGAGTGCTGACAGATCTTGTTACCATCCTCTCAGACACTTCGGTACAGTACTTGGATAATCGTGAGCGATCCCACTCCCTACAACCGTCTTCTCCTGGCGTTGCTGCCGGTATTTTTGCTACGTCCTACGTGCAATCATGTGTGTTGTGATTCTGCTGGCTGTTATGGTTAATGGTGCTAATCAGCTGCCGAAGGCAGTCCTGCGCGGATTGAACAAGGTTGATTGCGTGAGAGCAAAAAGTGTGGGTGGGCTTCGCCGCGCTGATATGCCATGGAAGACCCTGAAGCTGTGCATTGGTGAAAACGAACATAGCTAGATGTCTACTTCACGTTGGAGCAAGACCCAGAACTGATGGGGTTATGTGGTGTGTTCAGAACAAGTTTGCAGCTTTACGTGTTGAGCTCTCGGGCTGCTCAAGCTTTTGTGGGCTTTCTTGTTGTGTGCAAGGACACAGCGAGGATTGTCCGCATAGTGGACGATGGCTGCTTCAAGCCCGCGCCTTTTCCGATCTCCTTGCAGACTGGCTGTCTGGAGATGTGCTCGCTTGTAGCTGCTAGCAATCCGGCGTTTGGGCATATCAGAGAGAGACTTCAGCCAGCGAGCAGAGGAGGACGTGAAGAGACCGGGAGAGCAAGGGTCACAAAGAGAGACAAACACAATACAATGCAACATGTATATCACGATTATACTGAATATTCACATATCTGATATTGCACAATATCAGTGTGTTATTGCAATTAGTACGAAAAAGCCACATCTGATATATTGGAGTATAGAGGGTCAGCGACCGAGGATGAACATGGGCTTCGGCCCGATGGTTGGTGAGGATGCGCCGGTGAAGGTCAAGGCCGGAATTCTCTTCTTGCGAGTTGAAGGGGGTTTGGGCAGTTTAATCTAGTATTACTGACGACAAAAAACAATGAAAATCAAATGAAACAAACATCTAGTTTGTGTATATATAAACTTTTTTATAGTATGCATATATATATATATATATGTATATGCTACCCCCCCCCCCTCATGCGCCCACCTTTCCTGCACAACTGAGGCGCTGACCATGCCATCTCGCCATCTCTCTGTCTATCTCTCGCTCTCCCTCTCTCTCTGTCTCTCTCTCTGTCTCGCTCTCTCTCTCTCTCTCTCTCTCTCTCGTGCTTTCTTCCAACCACCTACAGACGGCTTCAGAAACTACACATGGCTCCAAACTTGAACTCTTGCTGACTGCCGGGGAAAGCGGCATGGACATAGTACGTTACTCTTCCCTGACGCTGTGTCCACGTTGTATGTGCGCGTACTGGTAGCAGATCTTGCGCATGATTGATGATACCGTTGATGCAGCTCGAGACTTAGTATTTGCTGCTGCTAGTACTAGTTTTT
>CAJNDV010034853.1:5613-18327 GCA_905221635.1 Symbiodinium sp. CCMP2456 | reverse complement strand
AATAAGGTACCCCCCCCCCCCCATTTTTCGGAAACTCCCACATCAAATACCGAAGCTTGCAGCTGAGCCTGGCACGAGTTCCAAGCGAGCATCCAGGTCTTGGCAACGGGCTTCGGAGATCCTGAGCCTAAGCAACGCTCTTCGGGCTTTTCGCATCTGAATCTCAAGAAATGATACTACATACGACAGCCCGGTTCTAGTCATCAAGGACGACATCATAACATGCCTGAGACAGAACTTCGGAAGTACGTCTAGAAATATGTGCATGTATGAACTATTCACAGGACATTGGGCATGAAATAGATATGACTGCCTATCGCGGAAAATTACTTACCTCTGAAATAAGTGCTATCTTACCATTGTTTGAACATGCATGACGGACGGTCGATGTTGATTTTGGGTTTTAACTACATGTGCAAAACATATTGTTGCCTGCACTTTTACCTGTGGATAATATGACTGGTCATAAGTTATAGTTGTATGTCAACGTAGTCAAGCCCCAAGCACGTAACATTTGTTTTATTATTGGCTGTATGTGAAAGCACATACAGCACGAGCAGAATTCACATGCAAAAGGTCCTGTCTTATTCGGTAGAACCTGATGGTAAACACACAGAGCCACATCATACGTCATGTTGAACGCGAGCTAGATATCAAGATGCAACTATATGTAGCAGTATGTCAACATATATGACGGTACACAACGGTACATAATGGTGTACAATGGTATATAGAGGTATATAGTCGTATAGCATGGTATAGAAACGTTTGTCATGTAGGTAATGGTATAACGGCATATCATGCACGGTATCTCAAGGCACACAATTGTATATCGTGGATAGGAGTGCATATAATGGCGCGTTTTTAGCTAAGAAACAGTATATGTATAATGATGCACAGTGGCATAAAGTAGCATAGACTTGTATCGACTGTACCACAGTGTATCATGGGACACAATAGTTCACAACGTCATGTCACGGTATCTTGCACGGTCGTATATAACCGCAAATACTAGCACACAATCGCACATAATGGTATGCAATACTATACAACTGTATATTAGTATGGAATAACATTCAATAATGTATAACATCGCATACTAGTATATAGTAGTGTATACACATATGTAATATAATTTAATATTAGCAGATAAGAACGTTTATTACTATGTCATAGTACGTATCTGTTCTGACAGTATTAAACCGTATGGAATGACACAGAATAGTATATAATGGTATACAATGATGTTCAAGAGTATACAGTAGTAAATAGTATCTACCAGTATATAGTAGCAAAATACAGCAGCAACAAGTAGTATCTAGCAGCACGTAGTGTAGTAACATATAACAGCTGTAGCGGTTTCAACATCCTTTACAGTTGGTAGAATAGTCCTTCAGAGTTTCATGGTGGATACTCTGTCAACTGTGTATGATAGTGTAGAAGAAGATTTGACATCGTCGCAATGAAAGAAACGACAATCAACACCCAAAAGTTAACCATGTGGTTTACATGAAGTGTTCAATTTTGTGAGCATGTCACATGAACAGAAGCTTAATAAGCAAATACATTAAGTGGACATTAAGGCGACAACATGTTCTGCATTGCTAAATCATCGACTCAACAATTTGTTTTGATATTGATGTCGTATAGCACTTCTTGGTTGAAGGCCAAAGTTCCGCTAAATAGATACCTCGAGAAAGAGTTTGAAACATGTAAGACTCCTATAACTAGTCGATAAGGGTTCTTCAAGTGGACAGGAACATAGATGAATGCGCAATTCTATCTGATTGTTGAATAGTGACTACTATCAGTACTGCTGAAAGACACTGAAGGCTGGATGGATGGATAGCGACCGGAGTGTGCAGCCATGGATCAGGCGTCATCCCTCCCGC
This sequence comes from Symbiodinium sp. CCMP2456, assembly GCA_905221635.1. NCBI lineage: Eukaryota > Dinophyceae > Suessiales > Symbiodiniaceae > Symbiodinium > Symbiodinium sp. CCMP2456. Next base: position 16,435 of record CAJNDV010034853.1, on the reverse strand, counting down.
CTTCGCAGCCCCTCCAAATTCGTCATCAAACTCTAGTCAAGTTGGAGTTCAGGCTCCCAGCTCCCCAGAAGAGAGAGGCATCCAGCAAAACCCGTCAAGCACACCCATCCTCACCATGACCCGCGCCCCCTCTCCGAAGAGATAATGTCTGCTCACATGATCCCAATCACCGGTACACCCCGACCTGGCAGACGGAATCACCCGATTCCCACATGCTAGCCTTCACATTCACCCTAACATGTGTCAAAGCCACTGGCACTCAAAGTTGTGCTGGCCCACACCCGTTGTGACTGCATCCCTTCAGTATCGGCCGGAAGGAATGGCCCAAACTTTCCTGCCCGGCCGCGGGAACGTCTGGTCAAAAACACTGAACTCCACCACCAACACCACCACCACCACCACCACCACCACCACCACAGTACGCTCTGTTCCACGCACATACGGCTGTAGAGTTTGAGACTGCTACCCTCTACTACAGGCCGTTACATACAAATCTCTTCTGCAAGTTGATACGTTCCCAGGCGCAGACCTCGAAAGAAGGAGGTCACTGTGGCAGAGCCTGGGCCGTGAAGGAGTTACTGCCACAGAACGATACGGGCGTTGGGGCTCACGGTCTGGATTTGGGTTCAGGGTTTTGGGGTTTAGGGTTTAGGGCGACCGACTGGAGTTACAACAAGTTAGAATCAGGTTCTTGGACTGTCCAACGCTTTGGTTTGAGTTTCAGGGCTGGATGGGTGAGTTCGAGATGAGTGCTTGCATGCTGAATCAGAAGCACAGCAGAGATGGAGGCTTTTCCTTGGACGCTCCAATGCTCCAGGCGGCTTGGGCGGAAACTTGTCCAATAAAGACCCGGCGGAAACTGACCCCCGGACCCAAAGCTCGTTCTTCAGGCCTTGCGAATCTTGATAGTGTCTTGTACCGGGAGTCTGGAAAAGGGCTGTCCTGTCATAGATTTCCAAGAGTGGGGTCCACGCCCCTTCTGACAGCGGAACAGCACCATGGCTTTGTTTTACACAGCTTCTCTTTGCAGCTGCTGTAGTTTCTGCGGCCACGATGCTTCCGCGCACACTTGGAAGTGTCCCTATGGAACTCGGTGGAAGCCTGTAGACTTCTGTACACAGCATAAGAGAGGCAGCAGGCAGTAGGACCGACCTGCTGTAGCGACCCGTGCTGGTAGCACTGGCTAGTCAATGCCTGGCTCTCAGATTCAACCCGTATAACACCAGGAAAATCTGAAGAGTGGCAAGAAAGTGTACAAAGGACACCACATAATCTACATCGCATGCCATGTCCGGCATGAAGGACGCCCAGTAGCACCGTCCAAGCGCAAAGCCGTATCCCTGTATCAAAAAAAGATATACATGTGTATGTATCACAAAATACAGTATATACAAACATGTACATACATATTTTGTGTATAAATAGCACTCTTCGCCTTTCCTCGAACCCTCGAAGGCTGCAGCACGACCCTCGAAGGCTGCAGCCAGGGACATTGGCTTCATTGGCTGATAAACAGGTGCCTTCTGCAAAGGAGGTCAGTTACGCTGCCAACTGCAGCACACCTCATGCAAAGGAACTGGTGGCATGGCCCAGCTGTCGGCTGTGCCTCCTGCATTCCTGTTGGGACTTGCGAATGCTATTGCTGCTATTGGACGATTCTACGTAGATTGGACCAAACGAGAATATCACAGGAACGACAGAGTCAAATCGTAAAGCGAAACAGATCTAGACATGGAACTCTCTCTATACGAAAGGACATTGGGTCTGCCATCGCGCAAGCGGCGCAGGATTCCCGTCTGTCGTGTCCAAGCAATGGAAGAGCTCGACCGATTCTTTGTCCGGCGCTCTTCCGCGCCACGAGGTAGTCAGGCCTCTCGACTCTTCATTCGTCTGCTTGAAATCTGGGGAACGCCTTTGTAAGCACACACGTGCGTAGCAATTTGGCAACCAAGCGTGGGAAGGGCATTCGCGACCTTTGGAACATGTCCGAAATCTTAAGTGACTAGTGAGACTTGCCCAACCCACGTGTAGCAGAACGCTCCTGAGCTTTGGTTGACAACACTTCGAGATAACTCATCAGCCACCCACCTCCAACACGGCTATACTAGACCAGCGATAGCCTTGCGCGTGACCAATTGGCTTCTTCGGAGATGGGGGCTGGATACAGTGAGAGGAGCCACTTTGCCTCTCGCACAACAAGATCTGTAATGTCAGGATCTTAGACAGAAGGTATCGCTGTAACTATGGGTGCAGGGGTATAGGCTCGATCTTGGAACAGCAAAGAAAGAGCTCATGCTGCCTCAGGAACGCAACCCTGACGACCCTCGAACAAGCAGAAAAGCGTGTCTGGCACTCGGGAAGCGCCAGGCTCAACTTCAAACAGCAGCGAATCCTGCTTTTGCAGGCTCCTTTTGTGCTGGCCTAGGCCCTAGGCCCTAGGTCTAGGCTAGGCGCCCAAGGCCCGGTACGCCGGGCAGAGTTGATGAAGCTTGCTGTCGCAGAGGAGCTCACCGTTCGATAGAACCACCTGCGACTCAAAACCGTAGTGCTCAGCTGTCGAGAGGGCTCAGAAGCACGGAGTCACAGGTGCACCTGAAGTTTCCACTTCGGTGCATGGAACTGCTCCGTCAGGCGTGTCCAAAACTCCTTCAGACTTGCTGAGATGCAACATACACAGCTGATCCGGCTTGTTATCTCCAGCTCATGTCGAAACAGCCAACACCGTGTGACCAGCCTCGACACACAGCTCGGACACTGCAAAGCCTTGCAGCTACGAGTGCATGTCAGCGCATGCACTGTCAGCCTCTGTCATCGCACTCCAACGTAAGAGCCCACCCACCCATTGCTTTACGGCAGCCGAGTCACTCAGCACGGCTCGCCCAGCAAGGCTGAAGCATTGCCAGTGCTTGTGGTCTGCATCACTAGGTACCTCAGAGAGGGCCCTCCCAACTCGACCTGCACATGAGAGCCATCATCAACCATAAATTCAAGAAGAGCCGCGAGCTGGACTACGATGGGGGAGTGATCGCCCGGCCAGCTGGGAACGTAGACCTCGCCTGCCTACCAGAACGGAAGCACACGAAAGAACAGAGCAAAAAGACGAGATCAAACACTGTAGGCATGTATCATGTAAGCTCAGAAAGAAGGAAGGAAACCCGCGAAAAGTGCGTAAGTAAAATGTACGTAATGTGTGTGTGTGTGCGCTTTTAGATGCATGTACATATATATATATATATAGATATATATATAGAGGTATATATATTTTTTAATATGAAGAATACTATTCATATTATTATAATGAACAACACATAGGGCAACCTCAACCAAACCTCTGGATGCCATGCTTCGTGGACTTCAGTTCTACGATGAGCAGCTGTGTTCAACTTCCAGAAGGAACACCAGAACGGTGCGAGACCCGAACATTCTGGAAAAAACAGCCCCGCTGTTTACGCAGGCCTCGGGTTCCGGGACCTGGCATTGACCCCAGTGATCATCGCCGAAGGCCACCACTCGGCCATCGCTGCGCAGCAGAACCTGGCGATTTGGTAGGGACTTCTGGAACTGTAGATGATTTTTCTCAAACTTGTGTCGAAATTTGGCGAAAGTTGTAAAGCCTTAGGGGCTAGGCTGCGACAAGACCTTAAGGAACCTGATGTCATCTAGCATGATAAGGATGGCGAGAAACCGTGTGGAGGTCGCCAGCCGAAATGTCTTCCTTGGCTGCTCCGACCATGCCTTTTGAATCAAGGCATGCCCAGGACATGCGGAATTGCGTTAAGCCGAATTTCATATCTGAGACCTGCTGGCAGATCAGGGACATCGCACTGTCCGCACCTTCAACGGCAGGAGTAGGAAGCAGTCTTGTTGTCACACTCAGACTAATTGATTTGACGACAGCGCACCGGTTGTTCCCGACGGTCAGCACTCGTCCATCACTGCACAGCATTGCTGTGTGAAGTCCTCCAGCCGAAACCTGCAGCGAGTCGGTCCACACTGTTTCAGAAAAAGAAACCCTCAAATCTTGATGCATGTTTGCAAACCTCAGAGGGATGAGAAGATGCTTGTGAAACTGTTAAGGCTCTGCTTCGACAGTTGTACACACTGCAAGCACCTTCCCCCGCGGTCTGTCTTTGAAGCCACATGAACACATTGGGGGGGGGACCAATCGCGACAAATCCATCATGTTGGGCTACTTCAGCTGCAGCACGAGTGGCCTTAGTGTACTCCAGATCCCCAGGAGAAGGAATGCTACACCTTGGCAAGGTAGGCAAGTGTGGGGCTGCAACGTTCACATGTTCGCCATGCCCGGGAATCTGCTTGGGCCAGCACTGGCCATAGCGGTTGTCTCCGGCAGCCACCACAGTGCCATCGCTGAGTAGCCACACTACGTGGAAATCACCAGCCGATACCTGAACGTACCTTTTCAGATGCACATGACCACAGTTGCCTTCACCGCAATAACGGCACTGTACTTCGACTTCTCAGAACGCGATGAATGGCCTCTGGTTGTCGTGCAAGTCTGGGATGTTCAGCTCGTGAACTTCGTTGTCTGCTCTCCTCAGCGGTCTGTAGTCAGCGACAGGCTCACTGACAACATTCACAGGATGCGCTGTGCAAGCCAGGGACACAAACATTTGGCCGTCATTGGTAAGCAAGACCGTGTGAAACAGGCCTGCAGGCAAGCCCATCACGGATCAGCCCCGTGATCGAGCAACATTCGCTGCAAGCACTGCTGGAAGGGATCAGTGGCCTGTTTCTACTTGGACAAACTTTCTGTCACCCTCTAACTCCGGAAAGTCCTCAGGCTGGCGGATGCTCTCGGAAGACACACGGCGACTGCGAGCTTTTAGTGCAGCCTGGCTGCCGCGAGAGGCGGAAAAGTATCTCCAATCGCTAAGGCCTTGCCATCGTTGCGCAAGAGCAAGGTGCGATTCCCAGCGGCGGAAACCTGCACGTACCTCATGCCGACGGGAGATCGCTATGCCCGAGGCGTGTAAATCTGAATCTTGGCCAGGAAACTGACAACCGTCATTGAGACTCGGAACATCGCACTGGCCAGCCTCACTTCCCAACACTCCAAGCAAGAAGGGGTTGATCTGGTCCCATCACAGACACCAAATTCATAGCAGGGAGACCCTGTTGTCGCCACAGGCCACAACATGGCCATCGCTCCGTAACAGGACACTGTGTGCCGTGCCTGTCGCGACCTGCTCAAGACTTGTCTGCTACAGAAACTTCCAGAAACTTGCCTGAAAAGGACATGCCTTACATGCATGTCCAGGTGGCCTGTACATACTCCAGGTTGCTGGGGATCTCTGGGATGTTGCACTGTCCGTGCTTGTTTGCCTTGTTGCCAAGAGTCAAGATCACTGCACCAGAAATTCCTAAGCCCCACATCGTGCCGAATTGCACAGAAACACCCGAGCCCAGAAAGTGATGGTGGGTGATGGCGGTGAAACGGCCCTCGACACGAATGGTCCGGAAACCCTCGAAGAGACGCGATGGCCTAATCGACAAAGATGCGTGCAAGGGGTCGCGGTTGCAGCTTCAGGTTTAAGTTTAGGAGTTTAGAGGGCACGGGAAAACTCAGGCAGCTGGGGATTCTGCCCAGCCTCACTTCTTTCAGGGCTTTGGGGGTTTGTCGGCACTTTCCGCAGGCTTTATCCCAGACGACCGTCGCTTGTTCTTTGACCTCAAGCCCTACAAAGAGACGTCTTGGGGGGGGGGGGGGCAAACCCTGAACTACCAGAGCGATTACCAAACCTTCAAACAGGCGCTAGCTCTCAAGCCATCCTAAACCCGCACCCATAGACAAAGATTCCTGGTGGGCAAACCCAGGCCCGTCAAACCCTGAACCATGGATGGAGTGATGCTTGGCAAACCTACACAGCAACAAACCAAAACGAGTGATGGTGGCCTGATTGCAATTCTGCACCCAAAATCAATGATGCACAAGCTATGCAATGTATCCTCATTGATGGTGGGGACACTCTCTTAGCCCCTAGGCGGTCATCCCACGGTCCGATCTAATTTGACCGGAGGAGGCAAGGTCGAAGTGTGCTAGTCCTACAGTGTTACTACGTCTTCGTTCAGCTGTCGCTCCAAAGTGCTACTTTGATGGTCTAGAACTAAAGCTTAGCGACTGGTTCCATATTGTGACTATATTATATTATACTATATCATATTATCATATACCCGAAACCCCATTCTAAATATTAGACTCCAAGACTCCAGCTCTTGCAGCCCAGCATCCCCAAGGCCCAGCGCACGACCGCTGCTCTGCAGTAGAACTGTATGGCGGCGGCCCATGGCTAAGCCAACCGTTACCGAAAGGTGTCCAGGAAACTGCACAAATCCCTCCCTCTGAGAACTTAAAGGTTGCCACTGTCTCGCCTGAACAGATATGGCTTCGCATGATGCGCCCGCGATCGGTGTGGTGTGCAAAGACATTCAAGGCTGGGCACCTACTGGGCTACGGCACACAGAGCGCGCGGCCCTGTGCGCGCATGTTCGTGACCCCGTGAGTCTGGGGTTCGCCGAAGCAGCCAGATCCACCCAGAGCTCAACCCCGGTAAAGGATCAGAGACATACCCCCCCCCCTCCAGGGGCTTGGGGACGCACGGATGTGTCAACGTAACACGATGCCTGGGCTGGAAACTGTAGAAAACTCAGGGCCCGCACGAAACACGGAAAGATGAGGCTGATGCGACTTGCCTTGAGTCTTCGGAGCCGCCTGCACTGCTTCGTGAGCTGTGTGACACAACACCTCTCCTGAGGCATCTGAGCTGCCAACCAACAGCACGCCCGGCTGAGCACAATCTGGCTCCGGCTTCGGCGTCCTCTTCCTCTTCTTCGGATTTGCCTCCCGTCGTGCTTCGCAGATCTTGGCAAACTCTCACTTTACGCCCGAAGCTCTGGTATCGGCCTCTAGGTCGACAGAAGGCCTTGGAAGGTAGCAATGTACTGCACTACCACAGGCTCCTCAATGCCAACCAGTCGCAGTTCCGGTGCGGGCAGCGCCGGCATGTTCTACATATCCACCGTGTCTAACTTTGGAAACGGTGCTGCGGATGCTTGGAGCCTTTTCACTGTGTGGATGGAAGAACGAGAAGCACCACAACTGGAATGATCTGCAAGGGCGGGCGCGCACCGCGTCCACCACAGAGCCTCCTTCAATGCCGCAAACGTGTTGTGGAGAGCTTCGCGCTTCCTTCCGTGACAGCTGTGGTACAAGTCCGGAGCTGTCTCAACCTGTCAGACATGGCCTGTTGATGACGTCAACAACGGAGGCATCTGCCTCATCCTTGAAGGAATGGGCCTTGCACATGCAATCGGACGGGAAGCCGGCACACTTTGCAGCGACGGAAACACGGCCAAGAAGCATCCATCAACTCGAAAAGGGCTTCAACTTGGAACTCCAGGGAGCGTAGCATAGATGCCAAAGGCTCAATGCCTTCTTGCCAGGGCCTCCAGAGCGGAAATGGCCCGATTGCAGCAGCAGAAGAGAGACGTCTGAGAGCTGGACCAACTGTAGAAGCCGGAGTCCATGCTCTTCGTCTCGAGCCCCCGGTCGTGGTCGGTCAGGAGAAGGCCTTCAGAGACCTCCGACACTTCCTCGGCTTTTACCGCTTTTGCGGTCAGAGTGAGGGTGAGGCGTGTGAGGGTCCTAGACTCCTAGGCACGGAGATGCTGCACCGCACTCGTACAAGCTGGCATGCACTGTGTGCGCTGGCTATTCTCTCACAGGTGTGCAAAGGAGAAGCAAACGTTGCGGAATGACCTGAATCCATTTGGCCAAGTGTCGGCGAAGGATGCTGCGTAGGGGTCTACAGCCTCCGGAGACACGTCGATCTCTGCTTGTCGCGGTCTTTTCATGTTGGAGGTCCTTCGTAGCGCCCCAAAGTGGCCCGGCTTGGATTTCTGCAGCTTGCGCGCAGGAGGTGCTGGAGGAGCTGCGGCTTGCACCGCAGTTGAAGGCCTTAGATAGGCGCCCGCCATCAGATCCTCCCGAGCATCCGCCAGCTCCAGCAGCTGTTCAGCGCCCCTCGCTCGGTGCATACCTGTGCGCCCTGTGGACCCTGCTGTGCAACTTGTGTTGCGTGTGGTGCCGACTGCAATATTGGCATGGCTGGGTGCGCCCCGCCGCACACGCCGCAGGGTGGAGGGGAAGTCCGCGGGGACCATGGGCTCGGACTCCCTGAGCTCGGGCTCACGAAGAAGGGATGGGGAGGAGCTGCATCTCCCCATCGCTGGCGGAGCAGGGGGATGATGCGCGTGCGGAGCCATGGTGACCCTCTTCTCGAAGGCCGGGGCGGAGCTACGGCGCTCCTCGTCTCGTGGCCTCTGGGGTGGGCCCGGGCGATTCGAGGGGTTCGACGGGCTGGGGCCTGGACCCGCGAGAGGCTCCGACTGCCACGGCCACGGGCTCTGCCAGGGGCTCGGCTTCGCCTCGGAGAGCCCCGAATCGAGTGGACCCCGGCCCGGCCTCTCAAAAAGGATGCAGAAAAAGATCACATGAGACGACTCAGACATGACACCCCCGAGCTCCTTCGCACCGGAAGATCGAGTCTGACGGGCTGCTGGAGCAGACTCGCCTGCCAAGAAAAGCGCCAAAGGAAAGCCCATGCCCCACGCTTCCTGCGATGAGCGTCGGGCCAGCTTCTGCGAAGGAGATGCCTCACACTCGCAACCACATAAGAAACGAGCTTGACGAGGCAATGCACGGCGGCATGCAGCAAGCTAGGAAAGGGGCAGCAAAAACCTTCACGGCCCTTTTTGACCATGTCTCGGAAGCTCGGCCAAAAGTATTAGGCTGGAAGCTCCGCTTGCACGAGCGAGGCGTGCTCCTCGACCCAGGCCTTCCTGCAAGGCTTGGCGAGGCCCAAGAAAGAGGGACACACGCTTCCCCTCACCCTCTCTCTCCACACTCCAGCTGCAGCCACAACGCAAGGTCCGCGATGGCGGGAGAATCTCCAGGACCTCTGGGCTGCTGGGGAAGTCCAGGAGTCCCTGGCACTGCTTTCGCTTGCATGGACACCACCAAAAACAGCAAAACTCACACTCCCATTTTAAAGGTACTCGAAACGTTGGTGTAGCCGGCCGAGGGCATAGGAAAACGGATATGTCAGGGTCCGGTTGCAATTACCTGAGCACTTTCAGACAGTGGTGCCGGGCCAGGCACTGAAACTGTCACGGGCTGACCGAAGCGAACTCAAGGAAAGCCGGCAATAGGGTGTCCAAGAGCATGAGCCTTCTATGGCAGGATTGTCGGCTACAACTCAGTGAACGGACGCTAGCAGGAAGCTTGCTTCTCTTCCGATTGTTGGGTTGAGGGGTCAGACGCAGAGTGAGTTCATTCCGTGTGCAAATCACAGCTCTTGCGTGGGATGTGGTAATGGTGCCGGTTTGCAGTTGTGAGTGCTGAATGCTTCATGTCTCCGAAGAGGCAAAGCTCAGCGGTGACACAAAGGCTACCAGAGCATTCTGGACGAGACTTGCTCCGTCCTTCGGCCGGGCCCGACGGCCCGACGGCCCCAAGGCATTAGCTCTAATCGCCTTGTCCCAGAAGTCTGTGAAGTTCCGGCACACTGCTTGCGCCAGCCAACCGGGGAAGCCAGCCTCGGCGCTGGAACAAGCCTAACCTTTGGGCGCAATGGCACGGAATTAGAGCAACACCGCCTTCTCCGCATTCCCGCTCCAGTCTTCTGCAGAAATCTGCACCGCTGCAATGGTGCGGCCGAGGGCTGCAGAGAAATGCCTCAACAGGGCTTGGGGTTTCAGGGTTCAGGGTTCCTTCATTTCGGGTCGAGGTGTGCTCCCTCTCTCCTCTACACTGAATCCACGATGAGCAGCGCAGCCACGTCCGTCGTGCTGACGGCCTCTGGGCCGCAGACGTCGTAGATCTTGCCTTTGGATTATGAGCAGCTGTGTCTGAACAAACAGGTAGAAGGCAATCCATTCACGGACGTTCATCTCCTAGACCGTTTCTGCATGGAAGTATTCCGAACATGAGCCAACAGCATTCAGTCGAGCCTTGGTGCTTTCTTCTTTCCTCGGGGCTCAGCATCAGGAGCTTTGCGGCAAGATGGCCTGGGCCAGGTCATATCACAAAAGGACTCCCAAGCCCTAAACCCTAATCTCTAAGCCCTAGATATCCCTAAACCTCAAGCCCTAAACACATCGTGGCACGGGAAGCCGAGGCCCGCTCCGACATCCCTTACGTCCACGCTTCGTGCCAAGCTCGTGGGCTGGACTGGATATGCAACGACTCCTGAAAAGCCCAGCTTTCTCGAAAAAGCTGCAGCCCAGACTTGCGACCGAGCATGGCGACGAATTCTGTGAAAGACGGCCTTGCGGAACGGATCCGAAGATGTCTGCAATGTGGTTCTGCAAGAAAAAATTTGGCCTTCACCAATGGAGCAAACGTTGACTAAGTCGTAGCGTCGTAGTTGTAGCAGTGTTAGCAGTGCGAGCAGTGGTGGTAGTGGTACTGGTACTGGTACTGATACTGGTAATGGTAGAAGCAGTGGTAGTGGTAGTGGTAGTGGTCGCGGTAGTGGTAGTGGTCCTGGTAGTGGTAGTGGGCGTGGTAGTGGTAGTGGTCGTGGTAGTGGTAGTGACAGTGGAAGGTAGTGGTAGTAGTAGTGGGTTACGGGGTCGAAGTCGACCCCTGCGTTTTGCATATTTTAGGAATATGCTGAAGATTGTGTGTGTGTAGGTGCGGGTGTGGGTGTGAAGATTGTGTGTGTGTGTATGTGCGGGTGTGGGTGTGTGTGTGTGTGTGCGTATGTGTATGAGGGTTATAAGGAATCCAATGAGAAAA
>CAJNDV010034852.1:109876-123899 GCA_905221635.1 Symbiodinium sp. CCMP2456 | reverse complement strand
AGCACGAGCGAGTGTTATCAAACAATCTTGAGGAAATAAATGTAAGGTTTCTTGATGAAGGCTTTTGTTTTCACTCCAAGAGATGTCGCACAGAAACGCAGAATAAGGAGCTGGTGCACGTGCAGTTGTTCTGTGGACGCTTGTCTGCACCCACCCCCCATAATACTGATTCCTGATCCATGTGATCTGCAAGCTGTCGACGCCTTTCGTCAGTTATGGATGCAAGCACTTCCGCAGGCATGATGATGTATTATTTGCTCGTCTTTGGCATTGTGCGTGGTGCTGTAGCTTGCCCGCATGATTGAAAGATCGTAGAACTCCGAGTGTCCTCGTCGACCCAAGGCCAAAGATGTGCATAAGGTTGAACAGATGACTTTTGAAAAGGCTTGGACTTGGCTTTGAATGCGGGTCTCAATTGAGGTGCAGAAGCTCAAGAGCCTGGAGCGATTGCGCCTTCGAAGGATCAGTAACAAAGCTGTGCACTTTGGCTTGCATTTACAAAACTCCGTGAGAGAAATGGAACGAGGGCCAAAGCTTTGGCCTGGTTTTTTCAGACCTGAGTCCCGTGGGCGTTCCAGAACCTTCTGCACCCATCTCGGGGTCTCAGGTATCGAAGTCCATCTACTGCGCTACAAGCAACATCCAGAGATGAAGAGCTGCGAGAGTATGTCCCTTGTTCTGAGCAAGTAATGCCTGTTGATGCGACCAATGCCTGCGCGAACCCGTGTGGTGGCCCTGGCAGAAGCCGTGAGTGTTGTCGCCGGGCCAAGCTTTTGGCAGCTCGAGATGCATCCGAGTTATGTCTTCGGGAGTACTTCATCCACAAAGTCCTGCTCTGGAGATACAGCCGCCGCGTGTCATGCAGTGGGAGTGCTGCCATGTGCCTGCACAATCCTTGCTGTCTCAAGCGCTTTCAGCTGAGGTCCCAGGATCTACGCCAACCTGAAAGCCAAGCTGGGCATTCCTCCTGATGCTCCGGAGGCATGCTTTCAATTGTTGCAGCCACAGCAGTCCTCCAGTAGCCCTACCATCGAAAATGTCATCGAGGGTGCTTTTTGCTGCCAGAAGATCCAGACGACCAGGCGACCTTAGAAGAGAAAGAGTTGATCGACAAACAGATCAAAGAGATGATGGACGACTGCTTTGCCTTCAGCTCTTATCTGGCCACTTGCAAGCCTTAGGCTGCAGGCCGCAAGCACTTGTGGCTGTACGATTGATCGTAGGGAAACAACGCATGGCGGGCATACTGCTTTTGACACCCACAGAAGGCATTGAACGTCGAGAAGGGGGTCAAAGACTCCATCGAGCTGCATGCTGGTCCAGCAGTTGCAACAAGCTGGTCGCTGGTGTCTGTTCACCGAGTGTTGCAGTCATAGGCGGTGGCATCTTTGAAGAGTCCCTAGAGGAATTTGGGGGAATTGCTGGCAACCGAGTGTTTGCGTTGTGTGAGAGCCCCACTGCCGATTCTGCAAGACTAAACATACTTAAAGAGTTGGGCAGGGATATGTGGAGGCGGGACAGGGCCAAGGTTGTTCCACAGGATAGAAAAGAATATTACAGCAGAAGATGTGCTTCGCCAGTTGCATCCGTCATCGTTGAGAAGGTCCTCTCGCTTTTGTTTCTCCCACTACAGCCTGGTGGATTGTTGGGACACGTTCGCTGCTTTTTGGCACATGTGTTTCGTCCAGTTGTCGTCGGGGTGAATGACGAAATCCCAGGCAGGCAGGAACAACAATCAACAATGAGAGTCTCGTGACTCAGGAATGTGGCGGGTTTTATTCCGTTCATTCTGCTTTTTATATATGTGTGGCGTCAAGGAGGTTTGACAACCCGGTGGTTCTGCAAGCAGTCTGTGCTTCTCAGGCACGTGGATTGCCATCATCATTCTTTTCAGCGAAGCTCGGCAGGGACTTGCGATTGGTTCGAGCAGGTTTGGTGGTCCGTCTTCCTCACAAGTTGGTGAATCAGCAGTTCTTTTGCGAATATATGTTTGCTTTGTGTGCACAGGCCTTCTCTGATGCAGCCAGCAGAGTGTTACTCTTCTGCTGGCAGTGGGCATCTGAGGTGCTGGCGCTGCTGTACAGGTTCGCGCAAGTGAACATTCTCGACATGATGCCCCCTGGCACAAAGCCATGCTAGGTCATGCCGTTCCAGCGTTCCAGAGCCATAAGCCTCTAGACTGGGTTGACTGGTCACTGCAGGATCTGGACTGCAGGTTGAAGGAATAAGCCGCCAAGGATTTTTTGCACAAGGCCCCAAACATCCTTCATCCTTGTGTTTTGCTCAAAATCCGTCTGTGAGATGCAAACCTTAACCGCCTTAACCTTCCGTGTCAGATGGCCACGGCTCAAGGCTCCAGGTCGTTGCTTGAAGTGGATCCCACATGTATCTGCTCTTCAGTATGGAAGATACTTGTTGTCCGAGTGTGTCTCAGGAATCATCACAGGGGAGTGGATTTCTGAGGTAGTCGACAATCTAGGAAAACCCTTTGACGTTTGTCAATGCCGTAAACCGCATGGGGTGCAAGTGCGAGAGCCGAAATCGGATACAGCAACTGAGTTGGATCTTTGTCCGATCTGTTTGTTCGATCCCGCCCCCAAACGGAGGGTTTCGTCACTCCCCTCGAGGCCACTTTTCGTCGCGGTGGCACTGCTGCTGCTGTCGCTTGTGACAAGCCAGTGTAGTGAGCGGTTGCAAGGTGTGTTCCGCATGAGGTAGAAAGGTGCAGGTTGTCACTGCTGCCACCAGTTCTGTGGATCCCAGGTTACTCATGGTCATGCTGACCAAGCAACTCTGGCGCACCTAAGCAGATCTTGATACAGTGAAGTTTCTTTGTGGAATCGTTAAGGTGGCGGCTCCGCGCCATCCAGGACCACAGCCAGAGTTGGTTGCAGGATGCTCTGAACTTCCCATCGGAGTCGACAGACGGTGCTCCGACGCAAATCAACCTTGACCAGGTTGCGATGGTGCTAGTGTGAAAGTCAGCCGTTAACAGCATGTCTTGTCGACCGTGGTGTTCGTCTGGGATGTAGCAATTGCAGCTTGCCTCTAAAGTGGCTTTAGATTTCCTTTCCGCTCAGGCGTACATGCTCGCACTGTCATCCCCAGAGTGACAACAGCATCAGCATCAGCATCAAACTTCGGCACTCCGGCGGCTTGACAGCAAACCGCATCAAGGACTGTCGAACTAGGCGTGAGTTGATGTGCAGCTCTCAACCAATGCAACGACGGACCTGCCGGCCCAGGCTGAGGAAAGTGTGATCGGCGCCACCCTGAAGGGACGGGGCCGATTTTCCCCTGAGATGTCTCTCGGCATTGAAGAAGCCCTAGACTGTTGCAGCAAGATGCGGCGTCGGCTGAGGTACATCAATCGTTTCCTGCAGATATTCCTGCCCCTTGGAGAACTCTGGATGGCTTCTTGTTGGAGCATTGTGGTCGGCCGATGCTCGGTGCACACCGAGGTTTGTGATCTCCTACACGTTCTCACGGTCTGTCGTCGAGTTCAACGCATGGAAGAGGCAACCATCGCAACTGCCAAGACACACAGGAATCTCGTAAAGTTCAATAAGTTCATTCTAGGCAGGAGCCTTCGGCCGAAGAGTCCAGTTGAAGAACCTGAAAAGTGTAGGATAAACACGGCGCTTGTCAACCACTTTGGATCCGCTGGCTTTTTGCGAGCCGAGACGAAACTGGGTGGAGTTTGGTTCCTTAACCCAATACCCCTAATCAAGGAATATACCGTAAATCATAATATTGGGGCCCCTATAATTTAAGGTATATTCTTTAATTAAGGGGTATTGGGTTCTCTGGGGAACTGATCCGCCGCAGATCTCCTCCACGCCACAGCCTGTCGGCTGTGGCCCCTTCGTATGCCACAGTGGACCAACTTCCGAGCTGCAGTTTGCAAGTCAACCTGGACCGGAAGCTGCAGCTGTCCTGCATTTTAGAAAAAGCCCAATCTTGCCGCAGGCACTTCGAGTTTACGCTTCTACTCGCTGCCGGATTTGTGATCCTCTACCTGCTGCTTCTGTACCCTCGAAGCAGCTTACTTTGCTTGGGGTCTCCAACGAGTAGGGGCAGTACTGGCAGTGCTTGTCCAGTCTTTCCGGCTTGGCTTCTCTCGAATTCCAGGTATCTGCTGCCATCCTATGTGCCTGTGTTCTTGCAGCTCATGGCGCTTCCTCCGTTTCTAGATGATGATCCGTGGCAGTGGGAAAAAAGCAGCAGTCAAACCGAACATTGTGAAGACGCTTATGCACTCGGACGGTTGTCATTACATGCCACGTCATATTGCCTTGCATCCGACCTTAAGGACAACTTGAAAGTGTTTCTCAGCGTGCTGGACGATGATTTTGCATTGAGAGCTCAATCTGCACTTCATCGGTTTTCGCACACGAACATTCTCGTAGGTTTTCCGTAAGGGTTTCATGAGCCAGGCCACAGTTTCCACGCTGTTTGGTTTCTGCGTAGCAGACGAGCTTAAGAGCCTGGCCAGTTGGCTGGAAGTTGTCATGCCAGCGCACAACTTGCTAGGATATGTTGTGCATGACGAACACTCCAGCAGACGTCGAGCAAGCACCTCGTCTTCCCTGCAAGGACTTAGACATCGGTTTGTTCTCTGAGTGATTTTTACCGCCCAGCGCCGGCTTTTTGATTTCATCCCGCAGGAGCTTCTCCAAATGTGGTCAGGCGTCGAGCGAGCAGCTCGTCTTCCCTGGCAGGACTCGACATAGGCATGCCCAGCTCGGAATGTGGGCTGGCGCAGCCCAAGCCCTGCAATGTGGCTCGAGTGCAGCTACCGGAGCCTACCACAGCTCGCAGGAGTTTCTTCTTCACCAACGGCATTTCGATTGCCCAGGGCCGGAGCCGCAGCATCATGCCATTTGAGCGAGGGGTAGATGTACTGAGTAGCAGACATGATTCAAGGCGAGCAACAGGTGATGAGGGCTAACACGGGGCCGCTTTGGCAGGCGGCTTCCGGTCACTTGTCGGCGCGGAATGATACCCTGGTCGTCGTTTCAGCGCCTTAGCCGCCTTATGCCGCCTTACTCGTAGCCGTTGTGCTAGTGGGCTCGTCATACCGTGCTCCCCAAATTGGTTTCTTCATTTCTTCGTGCTGGAAGAAGCATTTCAGCCGTTCAACCTACGGAGAAGCCTAGCAAAGCACGGGAGAACTGGGGAGGCCCGGGGCAGGTTGGGGGTTCCGGGCCTTTGGCCAGGTTAGGAGTCAAGCACAGAGGTGTCGAACACATGCTCTGACCTGCCATGAGTCGTCACAAAGGAGCCAAGTCCTCAGCTCGAGTAGGATCACCTTGTCGAAAAGCCCGAACTGCAGTTAGTCGGACACGAGCATATGGTCACTGGGCGGATCTCGGTCCGAACTGAAAAAACCTCGAAGCTTGCAGAAGAATCTGAGCCCTTCTTTCAACACGCTGTCTGCGAATATCTATGAAGAGTTGATGCCTGTGAACCTGGAGCATGAACCGCTTGCATGGAATTGACGTGAGTTCCGACATCAGCTGTTGCTCAAGTAGTCTCAGCCGTCTTGATGTTGGTCAGGAGCTGGTCCGCATCCTTGAGTCTTGTGACGACGTCCGCGATCTTCGAGCCTTTGTGGCAGCGTTGATAGACCGTAAAAATTCGAAGTGAACTGCTCACATCGTGTGCAGCAAGGCGGACTGCGCGAGATTCTGCGGCGCCAGCTGCCAGAAGATGTCTCTCTGCCAGCACCGTCCCCGTCCCCACCCCCACCGGTGGATGTGGAAGCTCCAATTTCTCTGTGATCCTTGGCCTGTTTCTGAAGCTCCAGACAGGATTCAATGGACAATCTGCAAGCCTGCACTGCAGAGCGACCTGTTGCACCATTGCTACCATTGCCCAGGAGAGCGCGTGACGGCAACTCAGGACGCATGATGTAGCATGTCATGTGACGCTGGTGGCATGTGTTGGTTTCTTGAGATCGAGGAGTGCCAAGATGGCAATTCCACAATGGTTAATGGAACAGTGACGTACAGCCACAACTTGTACAGATGCACAGACAAAAGCCGTGGCAACCTGTGCTGCAGCTCACTCGATGCTTTTAGAGTAAAGTAGCTGAATCCATCTGCTGCTTGATATCTTTTTAGATGTTTAGATCCCTTGACACGAGCTGTATAGCAACTGCGCGATGTCGCGTCTTAGCATAAATTGGGCAGCAGAAAACACTCAGCTTCACCGAGTGTGAGAGCACCTGCAAAGGCGACCCATCAGCCACTACCCAACGCTTAAAGCCGTTGAGGTTGCGGCGTGCTGAAAGCGCTCCTGTGTTGGTGACTCACCAGGACGACGTGCTGCTTTTCACAAAAGTTTCTCAACGTTCGCCATTGGGTGGCTGCTGTTGCGCGTTTTTAAGCATGGACCGCATCGCAGCCACGAGCGCAAGATAGCTTAGCACACGAAGCCGCGCCATAATGGCAGAAGCTGGTGACAGAAAGGTGCTAAGTTTTTCCCAACACCGGAGACGCCGGCGACGCTGACGCGTTGCGGAGAGGAGACGCTGAAAGTGCTCGTCATGGCGGTCCAGGTGGCCTCTCTGAATTTCTGTCGATCGTGGAAACGCTTGCTGATAGCCAGGCGGAAAAAAGGCAGTCTTCTCTCTCCCTACCTCGTGTTCTATCGTTCTTGTCTCGTTTTCACATGAGCAGAGCAGAGCACTTGGTAGTCGTGGTTCGACCTCTTGTAAAGAGTCGGCCGGGAATCGTAAAGCACAGCGTTCGCCATGGCCGCCATGGTTGCCACGGAGCTTCAACTGTGAAATGGCCACTACTGTACCATTTTGTACTAGTCAGGGCACCTTTTGCTGTTGCAGGGCTGTGCCACAGAGATTTATGTGGTTTTCTCGCTCAGGAAGTCAAGATTCAATGGTGTGGAGGCTGAGGCTATGGCAAGCATGCCAAGGCAGTGACCGAATGTGCGGCGAATTCACACCTCCCCTTGAGACATGCCAGGCAACTGAAGAGCTGATCCTGAGCTGGTTCCCAAAAGGCCCTACTCCAGGAATTGGTGGATTCAGTGTTCGAAGTACACAATGTACCTGTGCCTGAATACAGCTGAGCGTCTAAGGTGTCAAGGTCGTGCAGGCCCGCGATCCAGGAACCACTGGCAACTTCGAAATCACTGCAACTTGTATGTATGAAGGCAATCATAGGCAGCAATGCTGCGCTTTGAATTGATCCGGATTGCATCGGAGATCGTGTCGAAGTGCGGGTGGCAAAGGTGAATGGAAGGTTGGTCCATTCCAAGAAGACGCAAAGTCAGGGCTTCTTTGAAGCAGCTCCCCAGGCGCTGCTCCGAAACAGAACAGGCCGCCATCGAGAAACAGCCTTACTCATGAACATTCGCTTGCAGGCCCAAAAGGATGCGGTCAAAGCCGAGATTGCCAAAGAAGTTGAGGCTTTTCGTGCTTGAAACTGATGTCGGCGCGTGAGTTCACCCTGCTGATGTTGCTGAAGGTTCTCGGGGACGCAGCACCCACGTCGACGGGTGACTTCAAGGTGCCATGGCTGGTGCGGATTGCTCAGTCAATTGACAAGTTTCGGGGTCACCACGAGAGGGGCAGCGGCCGTTCTGCCATCTGCTTCAAAGTTCAACATGCGCGGCCTTCTGTCGGTAGCCAAGGATGGAAAAGAAACTCCAAAAGGAGGATGCGCCATCCAATAAGGGAGAACGCGCGAGCCGCGAGATTTTTCGGCAATCAGTTGCCGGTATCGAACACCACTGTCGTCCAGTAGGCCCTTTCCAGAGAATGCTTGGCTCGGAGGGCCTAATGAGGCCTAATGCCCATGTCAGAAAAGCCCCGTGAATGATGCAAAGCTGCTGTGAGACAGCTGCAGTGCAGACAACGGACATGACATGGTCTATCGGAGTAACATGTGACCTTGCCGACATTGACACATCAGAGACAAACGGGCGTGTCAGTGACAGCAAGTTTTGCTTGCATGTTGCGAAGCCGCATGATCCAAGATAGCCTTTGTTGCAGCCGAGAGAAGCAGACACTTCTATTCGAAGTGCAGGTTGTTGGCAGGTCCTTTCTCTTGTTGGCTCAAGCTTCCCTCGAAGTCGGCGAGCGCAAAATCTCCCCACGAGCTCCTTCGCCATCTCAGATATAGGATGTTGAGGCCAGTCAACTCGTGAAATCAGCTGAGCTGTAGGGTGCTGGGCAAAGGGCCACCGTCCACCTCCTACCCCACCCTACACCCACTGACAGCTGAAACACCTGGCTGATTGCGCGAAACGTCGCTCCCAGCCAGACGAGACAGAACATCAGCACAAAAACATCCAAAGCCGATGGGAAGTGCCCAAGAGCCTGTCGAGCAAGGCCTGCATGGTTGTTAAGGAGTAGTATTGCCAGGACAGACATGACGGCTGTGCTTCGTGTTCTCTGTCGTTCTAAAGGGAGCCTTGTGAATTGCATCTCAGACCACGGCAGCCAGACGCCCAAGCGACCAGGCTTGGTTGTCATGGATACGTGCGATGCGTGTTGCAGAAACTACCTGTCGGTTGTAGACTGCGGAGGATCGCTGCGAAGCCGATCGGCGAAGACGTCGCCAGGTGCTTCTCCTACAGGCGACGGGGATCGGAAATGTGCAACTGAATTTGGTACGTGTTCAGAATCGGCTTCTTTGCAGAATCATGACAGCCCAACAGATGAAACTTGATAGGTCTGCTGCAGTCTCGTGAAAAGGCCTTTTCGTGGCCTCCGACATCATTGCCCGTCTGCCGGAAAGGCACAAACTGGACCTCCAGGTCAGTGGGACGAGGAGAATGCGAGTCGGGTGCCACGAGAGCCCATTAGGCGGTCCCCTTGCAGGTGCAAATGCACCGCCAAGCAGACCAATCTGCAGAAATGCTGGCGCTGTCACGGTGTTTGTTGTCGGACGATGCGCAGCCAGAGCCGCTGGGGATGTTACCATATTGTGGGCTTGTACGGAATCTTCAGGTCCGCGGAGCGCTGTCGGTGAGCTGATGCCCAGGGTCTAAGTGCAAGTTGAGCACCGAGGGGTTGGTCCGGCACGACCTGGCTAAGCATTGTCCGAAAGGAGCTTGTGGAGCCTTGGGCAATGCTTGAGCGCTAGCTACGCTATGCTACGCTTCGCCATTCCATGCGCGTGGTCTTTCGTTCTTACTACAGCTGAGGAGCTGGATGACCGTCTGTCACGGCAGCTGCAGCGCATCCAAAGCCAGAGCGATCGCGTAATGGAGGTCGTGCTGACCTCACTTGTGACTTGCCTCGCTATGGAGTACAGGCAGCCTCATCACTTTTTGTTCCTGTTTCATTGCGAAATCACTGCATATTGTAGCTATTTGGACGAGACGGGAACCCGCAGCCCACAGCTTCCCGAGGAGGAGAAAGTGGCACAGGTCATGTCCAATCAGCTTCTTGGCCACGAGAGATGCGTGTGCATACGAGAGAAGTTGACCCTTGAGCTACATGCGCCTGGTTGTGAGGCCCATGATGGAGTGGCGTTTGGCCGAACTCGGCGCAAGCGTCAAAGGCCTGCAGGAGCAGCTGGAGACCCAGGTGGGCTTTGTGATCAAATTCACGCTGCTGTTCTGTGGAAACGATGTCTCGTCAATCTAGTCTGCGGCCTCAGCTCGCATTTTCGCCGTCTTGTGTAAACATGGCTTCCAGGCATGTCGGACAGATGCTACAGAGGCACGGTTGCAGAGGCAACTTGAAACGGGTTCAAGGGGATGCATGCACAGTTGGGGGCGGCCTGCCAACTTTGCAGCTTTGCTCAGGTGGAAAACAACCATAGAGTCGGATATGCAAAACCTCACCGTGGGAGCTCCCGTCCCGGTGCAGGCAGTCTTTTTCGCGCTCTGAAAATCGCGTATATAGACTGGCTGCTCGTTTCGAAGGCCGAACCAGTTGCACGGAGCTTGGCAACTGGGCTTCAAGAACGTGGTGCACCTCACCGATCCAGTTGTCGGGAGACGAGAATCTGTCGCCTGCAGGCTTCAACAAGCCCGGGTTTTCGTGCTCAGGATGCGGAAGCTTGCCGTGCTGCCGTGCTGGCGGAACTGCGCGGGAGCACAGGCCACAGCACAGCAGCACGCCCCTTCCCTCGATCCGTGCATTACACAGGTCAAGCAGCATCTTGAGCATCTCTGCGGATCTCAAGCTTGCCCCCGATCAGGTGGCCCCAATGGCGTGCAGGAGTCAGGCTCGGCTGGGCTTCACCTGGAGGACATTGCCGCCGTGGCTACGCGCGTCTTCGGTGCCTTCACAAGAACAGGCTTCCGAGATGTTGTGAAGTAGGCGCGATGTCTAGCAGGTGTCTGAGTATGTTCAAGAATAAGCCATTTCATAATCTTCGTGTTGCAAGGAATGGACCTTTGTTAGCATTGTTTGGGATTGTTGCTGGGTTGAGAGGCTGCGCATATGCGAGTTTCATGCCTTAGGAGCGACGTGGTCAAACAGCGACCAAAATTATTTCCTTGTGTTGAAAGCTGTGGCATTGCAGAATTAGGGATGTCCCCAAGCACAGTTTCGGCATGCGACATAGCTACTGCATTGCAAGCTCGACACCGAGAGGTATGAACACACGTGTTCCAAGCATCTAGGTTATTCGCCACTGTGTGACTGTGCGTTGGATGTTGGCGCACCCCTCCGCCGAGGAGCAGAAACTGCAACGCTGAAGGATCAGATCGCGGCGTTACAGGAGGTGCAGGACGCCCTGAGGCAGAGTGCCGGCCCAAAATTTTCAAGTCACTGCTGCGGAGAAATGTTCTTGTGGAACTCGTGAGGGGCGAAGTCGCTCGACTGGCCGACCGACCAGCGATGCAGGCGTGTCTGTGTCTAGGATTTCGTAGCTTTGCCTAGGATAACGAAACACTGACACGACAGCAAGCCAGCGGCGGGTGTGGAGGTGCCAGAAAGCTTGTATGTTGCAGTGTGGGCGCACAAACCGACCCCCCTACAATTCGTAGACTCGTGCAGGCTAGGCTTTCGGGCCCTATAGCAAGTGCCTGGCCAGGCTTTGTGGTTTCAAAACAGTTTCTGGTGTCAGGTCGATGCAAGCAGCCCCCCTTCTCTGAGTGACCGGGTGGAGAGGGCAGAAGCAGCCGCTTCAAGCCAGCGACGGGAAGAGCTGGAGGCATCAGTTGCCGAGGTCACTGAGGTTTCAATACAGGCAGGGCCGGCAGAACGTGCTGGCGCGAAGGAAGTCCCGTCAGCTTCAGAGGAGGCACTCGCTGGACTGGAGCAGGTCCAGGCTCGCCTGGAGCAGCTCGAAGCTACCCTGGAAGGCCTTCCGAAAGCGGTTCCAATCATGGAGTTCCAGGATTTGCAGGCCGAGGTTTGCAGCTCAAAGCGCCGGATCGACAGCATCGAAACGGCGGGTTCCTCAAGTTTGGAGCGGGTGCAAGAGGTCGCAGCTGCAATGGCTGGTCTCAAGAACAACATAGAGGACTTGAAAGCGACCGCCGCTAATCCTGCCGTGGACATGGTGGACATTCGAACGTCGATGCTAAAGCTTAAGACGCGCGTGGATCACTTTGAGTCTCAGCTGCAGCCCGCCAAAGTGCGATCAGCCATCACACGTGTTGACCGCATGGAAGCTGCTAGCGCAGCCTGCCAGGCTCAACTGCAACAGCTGTCAGGTTCACTCGAAGATACCAAAGAAGGTATGCAAGGGTGGAGAACTACTGCAGACGAGACGCTGGTCGGACTTGCAAACGAACTGCACGCCTTTCGAGATCAAGTGGAAACATTAGAGGCTGCCCATTCGGAAGCCCAGAAAGAGATGCACCTGCTTGAAGCTGCCTTGGACGAAATGAAAGAGTCCCGACAGCC
The DNA here is from genome assembly GCA_905221635.1 of Symbiodinium sp. CCMP2456. Taxonomy (NCBI): domain Eukaryota; class Dinophyceae; order Suessiales; family Symbiodiniaceae; genus Symbiodinium; species Symbiodinium sp. CCMP2456. Next base: position 112,063 of record CAJNDV010034852.1, on the reverse strand, counting down.
GCACGTGACCACCGAGTTCGGTGAAGATTGCCGAGCAGCATTCCAAAGCATTGGGCAACACACGGATGAACTGCAAGCCATCAAACGGCAGCTCGGAAGTTTGCAGAGCGAGATGGAAGCCAACGGGCTGAATGATATCAATGGCCGTGTCGAGCAGGTGGAGGCTGCAAGCGCAGCGGGTAACACGCAGCTGCAGGAGCTTGCAGCATCGATTGGTGGCATCCACGAGTCTGTAAAGCAGCTGGAGGGTGTCGTGGCGCCGCTAGATGCGACGATGCCGGCGGCAGTTGAGGCCATGAGGAAGCAAATCGTGAGTCTGCAGAACGATATCGAAGCCAGCAGGCTGAATGACATCAGCGGCCGCATCGAGCACTTGGTTTCTGAAAGCGCAGCAGGACGGGCGCAGGTGCAGGAGCTTGCCGCATCGATTGGTGGCATTCAAGAGTCTGTAAAGCAGCTGGAAGGTGTTGTGAGCCCACTAGATGCCGAGCTCCCGGCAGCAGTTGCGGCCATGAGGAAGCAGATCGAGAATGTGGAGTCGATGGAAGCCAGCAGGCTGAATGACATCAGTGGCCGCGTCGAGCATGCGGTTTCTGAAAGTGTAGCAGGGCGTGCGCAGCTGCAGGAGCTTGCGGCATCATTTGGTGGCATCCAGGAGTCTGTCAAGAGGCTGGAAGGTGTTGTGCACCCACTAGATGCAGAGCTTCCGGCGGCAGTTGAGGCCATGAGGAAGCAGATGAATGTGGAGGCGGTGCAAGCCAGCAGGCTGAATGACATCAGTGGCCGCGTCGAGCACGTGGTTTCTGAAAGCGCAGCAGGACGGGTGCAGGTGCAGGAGCTTGCCGCATCGATTGGTGGCATTCAAGAGTCTGTAAAGCAGCTGGAAGGTGTTGTGAGCCCACTAGATGCCGAGCTCCCGGCAGCAGTCGCGGCCATGAGGAAGCAGATCGAGAATGTGGAGTCGATGGAAGCCAGCAGGCTGAATGACATCAGTGGCCGCGTCGAGCATGCGGCTTCTGAAAGTGCAGCAGGGCGTGCGCAGCTGCAGGAGCTTGCGGCATCATTTGGCGACATCCAGGAGTCTGTCAAGAGGCTGGAAGGTGTTGTGCACCCACTAGATGCAGAGCTTCCGGCGGCAGTTGAGGCCATGAGGAAGCAGATGGATAATGTGGAGTCGATGCAAGCCAGCAGGCTGAATGACATCAGCGTCCGTGTCGAGCATGTGGTTTCTGATAGCGCAGCAGGTCGTGCGCAGTTGCAGGAGCTTGCCGCATCGATTGGTGGCATTCAAGAGTCTGTAAAGCAGCTGGAAGGTGTTGTGAGCCCACTAGATGCCGAGCTCCCGGCAGCAGTTGCGGCCATGAGGAAGCAGATCGAGAATGTGGAGTCGATGGAAGCCAGCAGGCTGAATGACATCAGTGGCCGCGTCGAGCATGCGGTTTCTGAAAGTGTAGCAGGGCGTGCGCAGCTGCAGGAGCTTGCGGCATCATTTGGTGGCATCCAGGAGTCTGTCAAGAGGCTGGAAGGTGTTGTGCACCCACTAGATGCAGAGCTTCCGGCGGCAGTTGAGGCCATGAGGAAGCAGATGGATAATGCGGAGTCGCTGGAAGCAAGCAGGCTGAATGACATCAGCGGCCGCGTCGAGCGTGTGGTTCTGGAAAGCGCGGCAGGACGTGCACAGCTGCAGGAGCTTGCAGCATCGATTGGGTGCATCCAAGAATCTTTTAAGCAGCTGGAGGGTGTCGTGGTGCCACTAGATGCGACGATGCCGGCGGCAGTTGAGGCCATGAGGAAGCAAATCGTGAGTCTGCAGAACGAAATCGAAGCCAACAGGCTGCATGACGCCAGTGGTCGCGTGGGTCACTTGGAGGCCGCAAGCGCAGCAGGCCGTACACAGATGCAAGATCTTGCTTCTTCGGTCGACGGCATCAATGAGTCAGTGAGGCAGTTGAAGCAGCGTGTGACAGAGTCAGATGCGGAAGTTCCGGCTGCAGTTGAGGCAATAAGGCTGCAGATAGACAAGTTGCAACTGGCGATGGAGGCCAACAGCCTGAATGATGCCGGTGGTGCGGATGAGGCTACAAGCTCTGGACATCTGCAAGAGCTGCTTGCAGCTTCGATCGACGGTATCCGCGAGTCTGTCAGGCAGCTCCAATCCGCCACAGTTGAGCCAGAGGCCGTTGCTCT
>CAJNDV010034852.1:36778-101617 GCA_905221635.1 Symbiodinium sp. CCMP2456 | reverse complement strand
GTGTGGTGTAAGGTGGTCGAAATGTGTGGACCTCCCCAACCCTCGCCTGCTTTGTCGAGTGCGAGTGCCAAAACTCGTGCGCTGTTGGTGATGCAAGCTCGCAGTTTTTGTCATGCGGGATATGTGTGTGGGCGACTCGCTCTTTCCAATCCTAGGCTGGAGAAGGAGTTCGGGTTCGCTCCCGATGTTCTCGGAAAGCTCCTGATGGCCAGAGGTCTTGCAAACAGCCTATCAGGCTCGAATTACATGCCGTTTTCCCTGAGCAATGAAGGTGCGGTTGGAAGGCATAGTCAGAGATGTCAGCATCATCAGGCATCGTTTGGGGATCCCTCGCAGACCGTCTGGACAGGAGCCAATGTTGGCACATAGCGACGTTTGCTGCATACTCTTTGCTGTAGCAAAGGTCCCATTTGTCTCTGGACAGTTTCTTTGTTTGCTCATCGTCAGGATTGTAGTCTTATAGCCATAATCAAGAAAGCCCTTTGCAAGCACGTTGCTGCAGCTCACGCAGGAAACGAATCATGGTCGCGTCGATGATGCTGGCCGGCATCTTCACAATGCGTCTTGTTGACATAGACATGGGCAAGGCATCTGTCGCGGCGTTCCCGAGTTAAGGCTGACGCCAGAGCTTACGACACTGCAAGGCGCTTCTTGCAAGTTGACGAAGCTGCGATGTGCTGAGTTTGGCGGACTCATTGCTTCAGGATTCTTTGCGACACAGATGTCCATCGCATTTTTTGCGGCAGCAGCGGTTCCAGTTACGCAGAGCCTAGTCAGCGAGAAAGTCGAGGCGGGCTTGGCGTGTCTTTGGACACCGGGAAGTGCGGTCTAACAGTCTCGTTGACAGCAAGTTGGATTGGTAGCCTTTCTGTGATCCCACTTTGACATCGGTTGGCAAGTAGAACGTCAAGCTCAGCTCCAGCGGTCAAGTGGAAAGAGAACCTGGTATTTCACAAACTGCAAGCATTGCAGTGGGAGAGAGAGTGACCACATTCGTCTTTGGTCAGAGAGTTCGAGCATGTGAGGCAACCGACAGAGGTGTGGCCTTCGCATCCCTGGCCATGTGCTCAGGCAAATGGCGGGAGACGAGTGGATTGGGCTCAGCGTAGACAGGCAGTTCGTCTAAAGGATTAGCTTACTCAGGACATCCGGGTTCCAGCAGTGTTTGAACGGAAGGCTTTTCCTGCTCGGCGGCAGCCCTCCTTGCCGGGGTCCTCTCCTGGCGGGAAGCGTACCGGATCATGGGCGGTGCCACGATCTCGTCAGCAGCCAAGCCTTTGGAAATTGAGAGACTTGCCATCGTCGGGCAGGAAATCGATCTTAAGAGAGAGTCCAGCTGAAATCGATCTTTTGCATTCTTTTGCCATCCGCTCATCTCGGACCCATGGCCCATGCTTCAGAAGACACAGGCTGAACAGGCTCCGGACAAGCTCCGAGAAAGGCCAAGGCAGATTTGGCGAACCCGGTTGATCACCTTTTCCTGGGCCCGGCCCCTCGTTTGGCGACTCTGCTGACGATCCGAGTTCGTGACATTTCTTAAACGTTCCCCCCTCATGTGGCGATCACAGTTGATCAGTATGTTGATGCGCCCCCATCATCTAGCGATCCCGGTTCGTCGTATTTCGTAAAACCGCCCCCTCCTTGGCTGAACCCGGTTGATCGCATATCTTAACCCCACCCCCTTTCATGTCGTGGATCCCGATTGATCAGATTTCTTCAACGCGACCCCCTTGCGTGCCTCGTGCGAAAGTAAAAGTCGAATCCCGGTTGATCACGGTTCCTAAGCGTGCCCAAGCACGCCCCGCTCTGAAGCCTGCCCCTGTGCCCCCTGATCTGCCGGTTCATCACATCTCGTAAAATGGCGTGAGGTTTAATTAAGGGTAATAGGGTCTTACAGGTAGGGTCTAAGGATCGCTGGGTTCGGGATTTAGGTAGCATTCAGGCACTTCAGAGAGACCTCGTTCGAAAACGGTGGGGTTCAAGCCTTCAGAGTTTCGGTCTGAGGTTTTGGGGTTCAGGCGTTTCAGAGTTTGGTCCGCGAGAGAGAGAGAGAGAGAGAGGCCTTTCAGAGTTTTGGCTTTGAGGTTTTGGGTCTTCAGGGACATGGTTTAGGTCTAGGTTTTGGTGTGTCACGTTCAGAATTGGAATTCTTGTGGGTTCGGCTATGGTGTGGAGGGCAGCAGTCGGTCCCGTGTGAAAGAAACCGGGTCTTGGGGTTTACGGATCGCGGAGTTCGGGGTTGAGGGGTCGCTTGAAGCGACTGGCATGAGTTCCAGGGGTTTCGAGGGTTCGTCTCTGCTTCGGCACACGTTCTGGGCAGAGGGAGCTCCGGGCGACGAGGCAAGCCCACGGCAAAACAGGGTTGAGGGTTGGAGTTTGGGGTGTTAAGGGACACGGTTTAGGTGTTGCCTGACGACGTCATTTCAATTTGATTCTGGCTGGCAGTGAGGCTGGCACTCTGTTTGCTCGTTGCTTTTCCTGCAGAATGTCGCCCGGCCTCTGAGAGGACTCTTGAAGGTGCCATGTTGGCAAGTTGGCACGAACTGCTCTCTGTCAGAGCTTTCTTCAAACGGTCCTTCCGATAAGGTGCTCTGGCCACAGAGATGGAGCAGCTGTGGGCCATCTTCCGCATCCCAACCTTCAGAGCACTGCTGCTTCTTGGCGAAGAAGTGCATACCCACTGTGCTGTCACAGATGAGCTGCTCGATTTCGGGAGTTCCGTAGAACGTGTGCAACTGGAGCCGAAGTTGGGCAAGGATTAGCTCACCTCAGGATACCTCGGTCTAATCAAAGTATCGCAACTTGCAAGGGCATGCAGTCCCTGTTTGTGGTACGCACTGGATACACGTTGTTTGAGGCTGGGCGGCGTGGTCGGCAACTTGGCTGCCACGAACGGTGCAGCGGACAATCAGTCGCACCTGGCTGCTGCAGACCGATCAAGGCTGCATCCCCTGGAATGCTTTGAGCTTTATGACTCTTGGTGTGTGATGGCAGGCGTAGCTGTTGCGCAGGGTGTGTGAGTGTGGGGCTCGTGCTGGAGGGATCTCCTCTGGCCTGACCATGCCTGGCCAAGGATGATGTTCGTTGAAGACCTGGGTTTCGACTCCTCGCGTGCAGCAGTTCTCTTGGCGGTGCCTGGCATGAAATCAGGGCACGTCAGGGCGGTGATGTGTGCCCACGTCCCTGGCCGAGGTGATGTCGGTGGGCCGAATTCTCGGATGCCTTGTGGGAGGCCAGCTGCATCAGCAAAGCATGGGGCCAGTTTCACTGTGGCTGTTGCCGCATCCGCGCAGAGATATTTCTTGCCGGGGGGCCCCCTGATACGATGTGGGTTTTATGGCACACTGTCCCCAAGTTCAGACAATGCCAGTCGTAAGTGCATCAACAAGCTGCTTTCCTCACCACAGAGGTGCTAGGCACAAATCCTGCATGGGTTTGCGCATCTTCGACTTTGAACTCATTCCAGAGGCATCTTGGGAGACTACATGGCCCGCGTGTCACCTCTGCATGGCCGCGCCTTCGTTGCGCAGCTGTCCATAATCCTGGGGATGGCTCCCTTGTGACTTGGCTCCACTGCAAGCTGCGATGGCGGCCCCGGAAAGAACAAAAAACGTGTTCATGTGCATCAATACCATGAAACAGATTTCGCTGCGTGATCCATTCCAGGTATTGGGTTCTGCGCTGCTACTCCCACTCCAGCCGTTGCTTGGTAAGGGGAATACATCCATCTGGAAATAATTCTGTGGTCTGCGCAACTGAGGTTCTCCGTCCAGCCTAGCCTCTGCATTGTTCACCTTCTCCCTGCTAGTCCGGGACACAGCAATTTGCATGTTCACGTTCAGCCGTTCGGCTTCAGTTACTGACTAGGGTTTGACCCTGTGGCCACTGTGGCCCAGGCAACCTGGTGCAACCCGGGAGTGGACCGCCCTTTGTGGTCTGAGTGCTTTGGCGACACTTGATGAGAGGGGAGGCAGCACCCCAGCGAAACGCGAAACCAATCCTGGCTTCGTACTTAGCCCAAAGGTTGGTGACCCCGAACTGCCGCGGCAAGATCATTGCCTGGTGGACTGTGGAGCCGGTTTGGACGTTCTGGTGTGTTTGGATGAATCAACTTCGGGATCGGCTGACCGTCTTAACGTGAACTCGCGCTCAAGCCAGAAATGGTTCGCACATCTTGGTTCGCCAGGACTGCTATCGCGCAATCTTTCGGGTCAGTCTTTGCAGGCACGCGACGCCAAACAAGTCACGGATCAGACATAGCCTATAGATACTATAGATCTGTTCACGTCTGCATAAGACATAAGATGAAGGTAGCTCATCATCAGCGTATATCAGCATTTCGCACGAAGGGCTTGTGGTGAATCTGCCTTGCGATCTCCCGGCGAAGGTCCGGTGGTTGGTTACATCTGCGTCGGCGTGCTTGGTTACCAGCCTGGAGCTGTCACTGGACTGCGCTTTGAGGGCCTTCAGGGGAAGCTAGTCGGTCGTCTTTGCAATTGTCACGTCGTGCACCGAGGAAGGCAGTCGAAGAGCAAACGCGGAGTCATTAGGGACTGCGATGGCCATCTGCACCATGCTTCCTTGGATCGTTTGCTTCGGTTGCTTGGCACAAGAGCAGCGGCTTGGGTGAAATGAAGGTCCATTATGCCTTTGAAGTCGATCGTGCCCATAGAAAAGTGGCGTGCGGCAGGCTGCTACTCTGCCATCCATGCCACCTATCCGTCAGACCGGCACCATGCTGACCGCATTTCTATGGGTCTTGGTGCGAAAGCAGCGCCTCTAGAGTCTTAAGACGCTACTCCGGAACGTGAGAACGTTCACATGAGGCAGAGAGAAGATTCACGTCCTTGCCGAGTTGCCTTCTGTGCTGAAAAGCTTGTGCGCGCAGTGGGGATTTTGCAAAGCCGGGCTCCCGTAGTGTGTACTATGGACGTCTAGGGATCGCGGAGGATCGCGGTATGTGCTTAGATTTGTACAGTTTCTAAACGTTTCTCAGCATGTCAAGAGGTTTGAGGTGTACAGCCGGCGGGACGCACACTTGCTCCTGTGGAACCCGATCGGCGTCGCTCAATCGCTTGGCTGTTTTCCGCAGGACCCCCATGCATTACGCAGGACCCCATGCATTTGGATGCCAACCATAGGGAACATGCGGCAGCATTCAGCAGGATGCAAAACAACACCATGTTCCGAGAACTTGCATTGAGGGTCTGTTTCTTGGCAGCATGCAGCCAGAGAGGAAGGCGGCAACGGATGTTGCCGGAGATACCCCCTGCATGTCCTGTAGATTCTGCAGGTGCGTTCTTGGTGTTTTTTGCCACTGAACTGCTTTCTTTGCCGCATCCTCTCCTTTAGGCTTCCCCTGGTTCTTGAAACTTCGTGCTTTTCGAGCAGTATCAGCAGGCTGCACTGCATCCTTGCCTGGTCGCCAAAGCCTCAGATGCCGAGCGCAAGCGTCAGTTCACAGAGGGAGAGACACTTCTCTCTGAATGCTTCGGGCAGAGGATGTGACGGGCTGTGACGAAAAGTGCAAGCCGATTTGCCTTTTTGCCCGGGATGTGAGGTGCTTCAAGTTAAGCCCACGAGCATTCAAAGCCTTTGTCAGCCCAGCTTAGATGACATTTGCCTGTGGAGGTGTCTTGTGTAGCCAGGTCGCAACTCCGGATTCTGTACAGAAATTGAAAAGGTAAGGAAGCACGGCAAGTCTGGGGAGGAGAGACACTCCAGATCCACCCCTCTGCCTGAGCAAGCCATGTTCTGGGGGTTCGCTGGCTTGCCTTCGCCATGATGTAACGGAGCCTCGGCTCGAAAGCGGCAGTTCGTCTTGAGAGCGCCAGAAACTGCTCGCGTCTCTTGCCTCGACCCTGGTGATAGATTGAAACCTTAGGAGACGGTGGGGGCCATGCAGGGCCATGAATCAGCCGTTGCATCTGCAGCTGCTTGGAGTCGTTGGGAAGTCCCTGCCGTTTTTTTGGTTTAGTCATGACAGAAGATCCGTGTCTGCAAACACTCGTAGTGTGAAGAGATCAATCCAAGGCAGCAGCCAAGCACTTTTTTCTTATGAAATGGAAAGATTCGCTACGCGCTGAGACATGTTTCGCCCCTAAACGCTGGGGCTCATCAGCCTGAGCCCAAACACCGACAGTACAGCCACCCTCAACTGTAAAAGCGATGCCGGGCAAAAGACTGACATACAACACTAACGTACAAAGAGCAAAAAATTTTGCTCACCCTAACCCACCCTGCCACGTGAATTTGTACAGTAGGCGGAAAAGATTCTTGCCTACCGACCAGCGCGGGCAAAATCTGACACGCTTGCCCAAGATGTAGCTCGCTTTCGCAGAGGCAGCTTTCAACGTAGACGACCACCTCACTTGTTCAGCACCCTTGACATATTTGATGGACACACCGAACGTGTCGGTCTTCCCAATTCGGCGCTTCACTTTGTTCATCCTGGCCGAAATCAGATTCCGTCGAGATCCATGTGGAAACTTCCGGAAAATGTCTCTTGCTTTTGCGAGATCATAGCCTCTACATCGCGCTTTCGCGAGAAAAAGGCCCACTTCACGGAAATAGTCACCCTCAAACGTGTTTGTCAAGAGCAATCGTTGGATCTCACTGTTGAGGATACTGACCTGTGTAGCTGGATGATGTGTTGAAGAAGCCGGCAAGTAATCGTAGATGTTCTGAGGCTTGCGGTATGTCGTGCAATAGATTCGATGGCCCAATGTTCTGAGTCTCACGTCTAATAGATGCACGTCGGAACCACAAGTCAAATCTTTGTCTTGGACAACGATCATTGGGTGCCAAGAGTTTAAATGCTGCAGAAGAATAGGCCGAATGTGCTTTTTCACAATACCACCACCGTCATCAATGTAACGGACATACTTGCGTACAGGGAGACACGAAGTCAAATGGACATCAAACCCCTTTGCAAGAAAAATGTTGGCGATCGTGCTTGCACAAGACAAGCCTGTTGTGAGTCCAATTTGTTGTTGGTAATAACAGATGTCGCCCTCCAAGCAAATCGAGATCACGGGATGCAGCAACAGAAGGTTGAACAACTTGATGAGAAAGTCTGCATACAAGAACTTCCCAGGGGCGGCGTAGAAGTTCAAAATGGCCCTACCCACCACTGATTGCACACACAAGGCGTCATCCTTGCAAATGAGGCTTGGATACAATGCCTTGATGTCGAAAGTGAAAAACTCTTCGTCATCAGCCAGAACGTCATACTCAAAAGCTTTAACAATATCCAAAGCAGAGTCAATGACATGTACACAAGCACGCTGTATCGGCAAAAGACCTTGATTCAGGAACTGAGCTGCGCCTGAAAGAACATGACCTCGCATGTTTGACAACGGCCTGGATTCTGGAGGGACCTTATGGATTTTGACTGATACACGAAAATTCGGCATCTTTGTAGAATCACAGTGTGAAAGCAAGAAACGCTGTTCAGCTTCTGAAATGACACCGTTGATGCCAGCTTCGCATACCAGAATCTTAAGATCACGAGCGTCGCTGTCAAGGAAATTCCACGCAGTTTGTGCACCAATACGAACATATCCGTGTAAATGTCCATGTATCTGTGTAAGCAGCCATTTCGTAGAAACAATGACAACCCCAAGGTTCTTGTCAGCTTCAATAGCACGAAGTGTACCAGCATTATCAGCTAGCCACCGTAAAGCTTTGCGATCCAAGCTTGAGAAGTTTTGCGAGTTCACTGAAGATTTGCGAAGAGCGCACCAAGATTCTTGAAGTCCGCATCGGAGTTGGTGTTCAAAGTCATCAAAATCCACTTTCACATTGCCGGGAAGAGAAGGCCATTTGCCACTGGAGAGTTTGCACATACGCCGACCACATCTGCGATCTCGGTTTGCAAAAATAAGCTTCCAAGCCAATCTGCGCACACAATCTGGCACCTGGGCAAACCATTTGTCCACTGATTCCATCAAGGTTTGTGGAACGAACTTGAGCGATTTCGTCAAGAGATTCTGAACAAAGTTGGGAATGTCTCTCAATTGACAGTCCACAGTATGTAACTTGTTTGGTGAAGAACGACCAAGTAGCGCTGAAAGCTGAATCTTATGCAGCTGTACACATACAAATGCTTGTAGGTCAATTATCGTGCAACGATCATCCGTCCAGAAACTTCGATGCCTCCCCCGACGACGTGGACGGTGCGAAAGAGGGGGGCATGGAACTGCTAGTCAAGAACGCCTGCCACGACCTTTGCCGCGACCTCCACGTCCACCTTTGCCTTTGGATTTTCCGGGGGCTGGCTTTTTTGATTGTGAGCTCTTAGACGCTGATCGTCGCGATGATTTCCGCGAGCTGGAACGGACTGCGCTGTAAAAGGACACACGGCTAGAGTTAGAGGCCTTGGAACGTGACGATCTCTTGGAAGCTCTGGAAGACTTTCTGGATGCAGCTGGGGTTCGGGGAAACTTTTGATCTGAGCCACGGGCCTTGCTACTACCACGACTCCGTCCCCGGGTTGGTTTCGTTCGTACAATTTCAGCATCATCAGAAACAACACCTCCACGCTTTTTGAGAGCTTCCAAGAAAGTGTCAACCTTCTCTGGCTCTTTTTTGCACAAGTATTGCATGAGAGTCCCGTCACGAAGTTTACCATGAGGACCTTGACTGACTGATTTAGCCAACGCCAACATCGTCTTGGTATCAAGTTGGTCAAAGAACGCATTCGACTCGTCGATCGCCTTGTTCCGCTTCACTTCAGCCTCTTTCGCCTCACGTTCACGCTTAGCCACCCTTGTACACTCTTGACGAGTCACAAGACGGACGTAATCCGAGATGATCTTGGAAAACTTCAAACGTTCAACTTGGCTATAGATACATCCTTCATCACTTCGCCAAAAGACAGCAAGAGCCATTTGCGTGTCACTCAGCACTGTATCCATTTGGACTTTGCTTTCAAAGTACTCCTGTGACTTTAACCCATGCTGTTTGATGAAATCCATGCATTGCCGGGCATGTTGCTCTCGCAGCTTAGCCCAAGCACTGCTCAGGCTATATTCATCGGCCATCTCGTATAGGGAAAGCTCATGTTCAATAGCCACTGGTTGTGCAACAGCACGATAATCCTTTGGGAACTGCCACTCGAATTTGGACTCATTGGCGAAATGGGCATGCATCTTCTGCGCGTACTTTTTGTTCAAGCCTCGTTGCTTGATGAGATGCTCAATCAAGTCTTCCAGTCTGCGCTTTTGCTGTATGGCAAACTTGGCAAGAATGGGGTCAAGAAGTTTCAACAACTCATTCGGACAACCAACCACAACTGGATCAACATCTGAGCTCGTAGCTCGTTTTTTACCATCAAGCTCTGCGATAGATCGTAGGAGTGCTTCATGTTGTAGGGTTTCGCGATCTGCAGTTTGGCGGTTCATAGCAACAAGGTTGGAATTGAGACGACCAAGGTGTTCAGCTAGTGGTAGAACCATCTGTGAAGCCAACACTTGCATAGCCGAACTGAAACCAGGACTTTGGGATCGATTATCAGCCATGATGAGAACTAGACCAGTGCCGTGCGCCAAAAAGGAGACTCCTCCGAGGAAATGGTTTGCCCACAAACACTCGTAGTGTGAAGAGATCAATCCAAGGCAGCAGCCAAGCACTTTTTTCTTATGAAATGGAAAGATTCGCTACGCGCTGAGACATGTTTCGCCCCTAAACGCTGGGGCTCATCAGCCTGAGCCCAAACACCGACAGTACAGCCACCCTCAACTGTAAAAGCGATGCCGGGCAAAAGACTGACATACAACACTAACGTACAAAGAGCAAAAAATTTTTTGCTCCATGCCAGGGGACGGCAGTTGTCACGTGGCCACGCTATCCTAGATCCTGGGGCATTTGCCGATAGCCGTAGAAGCGGAAGATCTGTCGTTGACGAGTGTCCGACGTAGTGCCAGGGATAGGATGCCCAGAAAAGGAGGCTCGCAATTGCTCAGGATGTGCGTCGCTTTGTCCACACTGCGGCAGAGCCAGGACTGCAGTGCAGCTCTGCTGAAGCGATCAAGTTACTCCGGTTCTGTGCTTGGCCCGGATTTTCTGAACTGAGATACTTTGCTTTGCCGGATCACTTTGTGAATGCTGCCGCAAAACTGAAGGTATGGTATGGCTGCCCGCGCACGAAACCTTCGTGGATGCACGGCTGCGACACTTGGCGCAACGTCCTTCTGTCGCTTACAGTGCGAAGCCTGCATTCGACTGACCACGGCAAAGGGCGCTGCCAAGGTGAAACGTGACGTCTGGAACCTAATCCAAACCCATTTCACCTACCGTATGCCTCCGATAAAGGAATTGACCGGCCGTTTGCAGGCATCCGTCCCGCACTAGCTCCGTGATTCAGCTGTCGTGGACTTCGACACATGCCTAGCAAGGCGATAGCAACCGCACAGGCCGTAGGTGCAAAGCAAAGCTCAATGCATGTGCAGCATGCGCTACACCGTTGCGCTATCAAACGCTGCAAGGAATTGGCCAAGATCAGCTTGAGCTGCAGACGCTGGGGACGGGCACACCGCCCGTAAAGATTTGCCTGGGCTATCTGAGGCCTGGGTCGAGATACCCGATAAGCGTCCAGTTCATGAGACGGTCTGACGAACATTCGGAGCGATTCGGCTGCGCCGAATGCGATGTCCGAGATTCCTTACGATCCCTGTCAGGTCGGCCTGCGTGGCTTCAAACGCCCAGATGCAAGACAAGCAGTTATTTTTGGATATAAAGTTATACATGTTACATGGAACTGTTTATGAGATGCTTTCAGCTACCAGACTTCGGAGCTTTCCGAAGCGCTGAAGGATTCCTTACCCTTCTGGGCTGAGTATCAACTGGGTGGACTTTGCGGTCTTTCTGGAGTTCTTTGACCTCACAGAGGTGCGGCCCTGGGGTGCGTGCAGTCGTGCAGTCACTGCGATGCCAGAGCTTCCGAGACGCTCTCAGGCCATGGAATTGCGTACGGAATGCGTGCTGCTCAGTGGCGACGTTGAGGCCGCGGTGCCATGCTGTGTACATGGCCTCAGTGGTGAACTTGCCAAAAGCGCAAACTCCTGCAGGCTGCGCTACTGTGCCGCTCCTTGGGGCAGCTTCAGCGCCGCTCGTCTCGCAAAGAGCTCGGGTTAGATGCTGTAATCCCTCAGCGTTACTAAATCTGATTTTCATGGTTTCGAGTACATCCACTCTCGGACACCCGCTGAGCGTAGAGGGGGTTCATGTTGGGCTTGTGTTTGTCATCGGGATTGCATCGTGTTTGGATCCAGGGCGGGTGGGGGGAGGGGGTAGGGGCATGATTTTAGCTGTGAGCCTGTGGTAGACAATCTGAGTTGAACTGCTTTCCCAATTCTTGTCACTCACTGCCCCAACAGACCCAACAAAGTAAAGAACTTCACCGCGCTCGATCTGTAATTTTGAGGCCCTACACAAGCCTTACCACTATAAATTAAAGGTGTGGTCGCGCAGGTTAGGGCATATTGCCACACGGGGCATAAGCATCAAACAACAATCAAACAGGGAGCAAAATCAGATAGGATCAACAATTAAAATTCAACTCTGAAGTGATCTGAAACGCCGTAAATTACAGTAGTTGTAGCCCGTCAAAACCCTCTCTGACTCGCTACTCCTTTGTGGTCGCCAACAGACGTTTGCAGTGCATCCGGGCAGTGTCGAACCACCCTCGACAACAAGCCAGTCACTTTCGCACTTTGGTGCTCCTGCTGGCGCTGTGGGATGATGCTGTGGCCAGCATTGACGGCGATCGAGCTGTGCCGGCGACGAATGGCCGCATGGGTGGCGAGACTCCGTTGCTCGTTGCCTTTGAAGTCATGGGCTGGGGCTGGGACCCTGTCTTTTGTCTTCGCTGGACCGGCTGTGTCAAATCCAAGACTTTCTTGCCTTTCAAGTTCTTTCGGCTCGCTGAACGTCCTCACGGATGGTGCGACTGTCACCGAAGGCAGGCCCTGTCGACTACTGGCCACGTCGTCTAGTCTAGTCCCTTCACCGAAAAGGGTGCAAGCCGTGGGCCCTGGAGTTAGCAGGCAGCTGTGCCACCATCCACTTGGTGCCGAATCACGGCAGAATTGCGAAAACCACATTGTCTGTGCCACCGTGTGGCGAGAGCCTGGCGAGGCGTCTGAACGACAGTGCTTACGACCACGCCGCCTGCAGAGCGGTAGGCAGTGCTCGCAAGCTGTGCTTGGACGCCCGACGAAGGCGTTGATGTGGGAGCTGTCAGGGTTCCGCGGCTTGCCCGCGGTCGTGAGTTTTTACGAGGACGCCTCGTATTCATTGTGGGTGACCCCTAGGCCGGCACCCCGCGGTGACTACGTGGGAGAGTGGCTAAAGAGATAAATGATGAACCGGAAACGCCAAACGACGAGGGGGCGTGTCATGATGATTCGGAATCGCCAAGCGAGGGGGCGTGCTTAAGGTTTATGATGAGCCGGCGATGATGATGATGATGATGATGATGATGATGATGGTGATGATGATGATGATGATGATGTTGATGTTGATGTTGATGTTGATGTTGATGTTGGCTGCTACTGCCAGTGCCACTGCGACCCTGAAGAATCTTCGCCTGGCACCGCGTTTCCTTGTTTCATGTTTTTGATCCGAAAATTGGTAATCGTAAGTATACCCTAAAGGAGATTTTGTATTTTCATTTATTGATCCCTATTTTACTATTTTGATTTGCGGTTGATCCCAGGTTTTGTATTTTTCGATCCCTCACCCATAGTCACACAGCTGGGGTGCAGGCTTCGGTGTCCCACCTCTGGAAAAAGATCTGGAGCTCCCAACTTGGGCGACTCGGCAACCGATGAAAGATGATGGTTGGTCATGCAGGGCATGCGGACTGGCATGCGGGTTTCTCTGGGATTCTGTTTTCAGGTTGCCGCACGAGCGCGTGCTGCTGTTGCCACATTGACTTCTCCGGACATCTTGATGGCGCTGAAGCGATGGCGATCTGGACGACTTCAGCAGTGGCAAGACATGCCTCGAAGATCTCAGAGAAGACGCTGAGACTGAGGCGTGCTGGCTCTGCCCTCGTGGCGCCGTCGCCCTCGCTGCCTTCGCGTGTTCGCACCTCCTCCGAGGCCCAGGTTCTGCTTTGCAAAGGAGCGGAATGAAGAAAGGAAGAGAGCAACTAAGGCGAGAGCTTACCTGCGGCAAGTCTGGACACGTCGCATGTGCATGCATGTGCAGAGGGGCAGACAGCCTTCTGTAGTTTGAAGAGTCGCCCCCGGCAGGTGGGCGCAAGCTGCACAGGCTCTCCGCAACATCCCGAGTAGGAGCTTCAATGTGGTCTTCTTCACTTCAATTCATCAGAGAAAGAAGGCTTAGAATGGTGCGGACTCGTTTGATGATGCTTGCTTCGCTCACAGAAGATGGATGTCAGGCCTATCTCTTTCCGCATTTTGGAAAGACGCAACAGCAGGGGTTTGGGAAGTTCTAAACTCGCCAGCTCTGTGGGAGCCTCAGTTCACGGTTCGTTGCAGCTGGGGCGATGTCGTGTCGCTGGCCTTAGGCTCGGCATCAAGCCAGATCCGAACCTTGCTGCAGGCCATGGCTTTGCCGAGAGCGAGACATGAGACGATAATTAAGATTTCATGCCGCTAAAAACTGTTTCCGCATATTTTTGTTTTAGCTGTTGGAGGCTGGGATGCGCCTTTGCCCCTGAATGGCGGGGACCGCTTAGACGGCGAGGCAGAGCTCTCTGCCAGATGGCAGCTCTGCACGCATTGGCACGCATTCACTGAAGACTGGCGCCGGTTGTGGCCTTTTGGGAACTTCGGATGTGAGTTTTTGGGCTTGGATTAGCTCAACTGAGGCAGAAAGTGCTGGGTGATCGTTCTCTTGCAGAGCTAACACGGAGCGAACTGCGAGCTCTTTTCATACTTGGGCACCGAATACCCTGGCAGTACAGGCCGGAAGCATGAGTTCTGCCTGGACTCCTTGACTTCATGCTGGCTGCGTCCTGCGTGCAGCTTGGAGGCTAGCACTCTGGCCCACCTGGCTCCATGTGGCGGACGAGGGCAATGAGCCACTGGATGACGGCGCGCTCTATGTGGAGAAGGTGGGAGTTCTGCCTGTTGCCGGGATATTTGGCAGGCATGCTTTGCACTGACGAGACTTGCCAAAAGCAGATCGAGAAGGACGTGCCGAGGCCAGACCCCATGTTGAGACAACGAAACCAGATCCCGGGAATGGCGGGTTGGGGTGATTGGGGCTTGCTCTGGTTGAAGCGTTGTGCGAGTGGAGTTGGCGATTTGGGCAATCCAGCGAACTCCTGCAAGCCTTTTCCCAGCGCTGGAGCGTCGCGCGTAGTAGAGCTTCACTTGACCTCTTCAGCTTGACCAAAAAGTTGGCTCGGCTGGGAGCTGCGCTGCAGATCATTGCCGAACATGCCCGTTCATGTCTCTCTTTACGGCATCGGTTCGGAAGCACGCGTCTGGATATAGCTGCATCGCGCAAATCACAAGCATGATCTGTGAGGAAACCATTAGTCCGCTTTCATATGGTTGAAGTGGGATGGTGTCGTACCCTGATTTGTCTACCAGGGTCGTTCGTACTCCAGAGCTCTTTCCAGGACACGGCCCACCGATCTGAACCAGAACCAGCGGGAGGCACTTGGTCGCCACTCGGTCGCAAGACCAGAGCGGCAGCTCTCCGTCGTGTCATTCTTGCTCCGTGCCATGACAAACCCAAGGGCGAGGGCGAGGGCGGTTGGGGAGTCGAGGCATCTCGCACAGTTATCACAGTTATATATATATATATATGATTATATATATATATACATGTGTGTGTTTGTCGAAAAACTTTAGCTTCCCTACTTGTAAGGGTCATCAGCAACAAGAACAGCAGCAACAACATCAACGACTACAGCCACAGCCATATCCACAATCACCGCGGCAGTCACAAGTACTAACCACAACCACAACCGCAGCAGCAGCAGCAGCAGCAGCAGCAGCAGCAGCAGCAGCAGCGGTGGTGCTTCTGTTGTTCCGGTTGTTGACGCGTTGCTGCTGTGCAGCAAGCAGCAGCAACAACGACACCACCAACAACAACAACAACAACGCCAGCAGCAGCAGCAACAACAACAGCAGCGACGGGAACAACAAAAATAATAACAAAAACAAGGGCAACAATTGCAATTCTTGCAGGGGCCAGATTGACACATAGAGATCCCCTGCCAGCAAAGCCGGTTTTTATGCGGTGAGGATATCACTGAGGACGCTCGGTGACGCACTTGCCAAATACAGGCTCTGCGAAGGATTAACGACTCAAATTCAGTTTGCTTCCAGTCAGGCCCCGGAACCCTTGAACTCTCGAGAGTTTCCTTGATTTTCCAAGCGAGCAGGCAACTTGGCTTCGCGACTGCAGGATTGCAATGCATAGTCGAGTAAGTAAGCAAGCGAGTAAGTTCGGCAAGTAAGTAAGTAAGTAAGTAAGCAAGTAAGCGTGCATGTGGTGAAAGCCCGGTGCGTGTTATCCGGTTGAAAAGTCCTATAATATGCCGGTGGCATAGATTCTTGGTGGTACATGTGGCTTGACCTCCGTGTGCCTGGACAGTGATACCCAACATAACACGCAGCTACAGTTTTCGCTGCATGTGGACTATCATCCCTGTTTACGGGCCATCCTGGGCTGGTCGCTGTACCACAGGGTTGAAGTTACAGATGGCTTGCATGCGCTGGCAGCAGCAGCTACGGCCAGGTTCGTACTTTCAGGATTCGCTTCATGTCATACGAAATCTGGCATGAGAGTCTCGCGCAGTGCTAGTGTCTGCTGTGAACCACTATCGTGCATTTGCCATTCCATGGTATTGACTGTCCATCTGTATCCACACACGAAGTTTCACCTTCGCAGCGTGAAGCCCACATTATGTAAACGCTTTGGCCGGCGCCGACCTAGATTACACAGGATTGCACGGACTCGACGACGAAAGTACAACTCAAGTTTGCGCGTGTGATTCGCTTGTCCGTTTGCTGGCATGCTTGTTTCTTCATCATGAGTGTGTCAGTGAGACGTTGGTGCCAGAGTGCCAGTAGACTGCAGAGAAGAGGGGATCGCAAAAGACAGAAGAAGTACCTGATTGAGTTCATCGAGTTGTCAAGTAATTATCCTCTCTTTCAAAGAGTTGGCAACCTGTCAAGTTTCACCATGCTTCGCCACCGTGCACGGATGACAGTGTTTCCTTCAGTGCCCAGCCTTGCATGCGGAACCGCAGCACCTCATGTCAGCCCAGATATCTGGCGTTTACGGAAAGAAGCTGCCATGACAGCGGAAGTCGTTGATGATGTTCTCTGAAGCGGGGGTGTTACATCGGGTAATAGTCGCATTTCGTTTGTGTCGCCGATGAATCCCCCTCACCCAGAAGATCTTTGGACAGATGCTCGCTCGGACAGTCGGAGTGCTCGCGCCGAGACATGGCAGCAGTCAACGAAGGAAAGCTTGGTTGCACCATGCACCATCAGCGAATCCTCCTTACGTGGGCGGGGTCTAGAAAGTCTAAAATCTAGAAAGTAGTTAAATTGCAAGTGTGGACACATCTGCTTGCATGAGGCGTATTGCGCGCCTTTGCACTGCTCCGGCCACAGGCCTCGAGACAGAGGAGTTTCCCGTTGTAGCAACTTAACAGTAACAAGCGACACAAAGCAATAGCGTTGGCCCTAAGTGTGAATCGGCTCTTTACTTCAAGGCTGAAGTGCCGTATGTCGGGAGGCTCTCAACATCTTTCAACTCTCTTTCTGTCTTGGCTCCGGCTTTGCAGGTGGGATACTGTCAAGGCCTCTCTGCTGCAATACACTGTGCTGGGACAAGCCCATTCCTACCAGCAGTGGTCT
The DNA here is from genome assembly GCA_905221635.1 of Symbiodinium sp. CCMP2456. NCBI lineage: Eukaryota > Dinophyceae > Suessiales > Symbiodiniaceae > Symbiodinium > Symbiodinium sp. CCMP2456. The sequence continues at coordinate 84,761 of CAJNDV010034852.1, read as the reverse complement.
CACATCAGCATCCGCCGAAGCTCAGCTCGCAGCAGTACGCACTTTGGAGTCGTGTGAGATGCCAGATGTCACCGTGGTTCTTCATGGAGCATACAGACTGGATCTCCGGATGATTTTTGATGCAAGTGTGTTTGCTGCTAGCCTCAGTTTACTGAGCACCCCCTCATTCCATCGGAAATTTCCGCAGCCTGCGGCATGCAAAGCTTCCAAAGACTATCAGAAACACGGACGGTAGGGAGCCCCAGGAGCACGAATAAGAGGAAGAGGAGCTCAAGGTAGTGCAAACAAGGTGATGTGGACTGCGTAATGTTTCAGGCACGAAGTAGGCACACTGTTTTCTCTCTTGACTAGCTGTTCCTCGAGCATTCCGGTCGAAATTCCGGTGTCTGCAAGTGCCTTGCCGCGATCTGCAGGTCTTAACTTCGTGGCCGCGGTCGAACTGCTTGTGGGGTTCACAGAGAAGCAAGCGCTGGGTGGCCTTCGTGGGCTCACGGATTCTCGCACCCAGAAAGAGTCTGGCTAAGGAACCTCTGTCTCTTGTTCACCGCAGGGGGTTGAGCCTTCATTACACCGTTCTCTAGTCTTACACATCGAGATATGTTGGTCCTCACGAAGAATGGGAGGGTTCACGGTGCCCGTGACACTGGCGCAAAATCAGACTCGGCGGCCGAGTAAACGAATGGATGGCAGGGAAGGGGCAGGACAACTGCCGGACCAGGTGTCAATGTCGCGCGAGGAGAACGATGCATCGTGGGCAGGCTTGCTGGTGCACCATTGAGTCTGCTTGTTATACAACAACCCGAGAGGGTGCGCAGGCCGCATACGGGCCTTCGACATGACCAGAGAACGAGGCGAATTCTGCAACAGGTGCAATCGAATATGTCACATCGCAGCAGTAGTTCCTTCTGGCTAGATGCTCTTGGCAGCTTAGCCGTCTCTGTCTGTGTCAGCGTCTCTGCGTCTGTGTGTGTGTGTGCATGTGTGTTCGAAACTCTGGACGCTCTTCAGTTGCTCAGGATGCGTTCTGCAGTGGACCCTTGGCAGCACACTGCACTGTCAGCCTTCAAGAGGTCTGTCTGCCTCATCTCTTCAGCCTCAAAGAAACAGCGGCACAAACAGGATACTACGAGGAGTCGATGAGTGGCCTCCTACGAGACATAGCAGTTCTTGACGCACTATTGCACCGGGCTGAGTGTCTTGTGAACCCCTCGCGGCCATTGCGGGGAGCAGGCTTGACCCGAACTGTATCTAGATTCTTGCAATTTCCTGCAACTACTGGTGCATCCTCGGAGCTGCAAGCTTGTCCTGAGCATGCTCCACGAGATGTTGCAAGAGGCTTCACTTGCTGCCGAAAATCCACGCGCGTTTTGCGGAGGCAGCGTGATAATTAATGTTACGCCTTCTGGTTCGTGGCAACTCCCAATCAGCACCCTATTGAAGACGGCAGCAGGAAGATGTTGCCACTGATGGTCGCGCCCAGAACCGTTTTTTGAACATGATGACTCAAGTCATGCTAAGCTCCGTACTTGGACCTATTCGGACACCATGTCCTTTGAACAGATAGGCTTGTACGTCGCAGGTGGATCTGCCTCTCATTTGGATCGCCACAGAGCCGCTGCTGACCTTGTTCTCGCGGGAGCTCAAGCCCGTCGAGCCTGAGCCAAGACATGCGGGGACTGCCGAGAGTGATCTCAAAAGGAATTGATGCAGGTAGTGCAAGCAGAGATCGTGTATATCGTGTTTGGTGTCGCACTTGTGTTAGTCACCTTCTTCTTGGCATCGAGGAGAGCATCTGCAGACTTTGGGATTTCTTCCTTATCGAAGGAGTCTGTGCCTGGGAGAAATATGATGCGCGGGGGGACAGAGGGCGCATCAATTGTGTCATGGCTTTCGCAGGCCACTTCAGGGCCACCGAGGGTATCAAAAGTTCACTGCCTTGGAGAGAGGACCAGGCAGATGCTCACGTGTGTGACTTTCTAAGGTGCTCCCTTTGCAGCTGCCCGGCTGCAGTCTTGCCAGGTTTTGCGACTGGCTTTCTTGCAGCCCTAGCGACCTGCCAGGTTTTCCTCGCTTACGCAGAGCTGGCTTTTGAGCGTGTCTCGTCTGTGTGGCTTCAGTTGAGACCTTGACATATCAACACGCTTCACGATGCTTGCTGCATTGCTTCCTGCAGCCGCATCCAGGCAACCTGCTCACCGGAGCAGCAGCAGAGGATTCGCTGGGCGCTTTCAGGCCAAGAGTGGCAGCTAAGACCTCAGAGCAGGGCACAGCCTTTCACTGATGCTCGGAGGCTGCTTCTCGGCGATTCCAGTGCTATCGCAACTTAGCTGAATCCATCGCTGGCCGAATCGCAAGGCATTCTGTGTGGTGCCACATGAGCTTCCAGCGAGACCCTCGCAGCCATTTGCAGCCAAGGCCGGGAACATCCTGCAGCGTGCAGCGTTTTTCCTTGTTGCCCGGTTGGACAGTCGAGGCTGTCAATGATTCTCAGTGTGTTTTCAGTTGAACTTCAAGTTCATACTTTCAAGACTCAAGCCCGTGTCTGAATCCTTAGTCGAAGCCGCAAGGAGATAGTGTACCGCACTCAGTGACTGCATTAGTGTTGGGTCAGATAGGTTTCTACAGACATGTTTCTACTGAAGAAGATTCGCTGCCTTCCTGCGTCGGATTTCGCTACCGAGGCGCCCAGGCCATTCGGCAGTGGCCTCAACGAGACGCTGCTGCAAAGCCTCCGCAAGGTCAGAATCAGTCACACAGTGCGAGCCGCGGGTAGCTATACACAAGCATACTTATGATCGTGACTTGAGCTCAGTACGACAGCTGAAATTCACAGGGCTGTAGCTCGAGTTCGTAGTTTTACGATGCATAGACGATATTGCAAACTCATGACTGGCATCGGCAATCGAATCCATAGTCGTCCAGAGTTCGACGGTGATGATGGAAACAATAGTAAGACAACATCTCGACCCAGAGCTTTTCAGGAGGCTGCTGGCGCGAGCCAGCTGGCCGCTGCCGGATAGGAGCTGAGGAGCATTACTTGGGCTCAGCGACCCTTTGCACATAGACACGGAGCCGGCCCTTAGCACCAGTGCTGAGCGGCGCCTGGGATCTCTTTGTACAGTTATAAGTACTCATGGCCAGCTGAACTTGAGGCTTGCCAGTTCCTTCTCTGGCCTTGCACGCATGATTGATCTTCTGTGATGGCCGAACTCTGATCTTCGCATCGTCTTGGCTCAGAGCCTGTCGTTGCCCCGAACAGCAAGCCTCTTTTGAGCGACCTCAGTTGCTGATGCGACAAGATGCCCTAGTTGGTCAAGAAAGGCCGTCGCCAGTTCAGTTTCAGTCTTTGCTCCAAGTCCATCAGCAGCAGAATGTTCTCACAATGGGTTTCAGGGTGTCCAGTGAAGACAGCGAAAAGGACGGCACATGCAACTTGACGATGGATTCAGATAAGGTTCTGATTACTTGTTGTGGCACCTGGCAGCACGCCAGCTCACATACAAAGGTCAAGCTAACTCATAGCATGACACTCCTGTGGGCTGTGTTCTCCAGCCGTGTCACAAAGCTTTCATATCCCGCCCTGTCTAGCGACACCTTGAGGATTGTCGGAAAGAAGGTCTAAGATCGATGCAAGTCCATATGCACATGAGGCTTGTCTGATGCAGCCTGCGCAGCCCAGTGACACGATTCCCTCAGTCACCGAACATATCGGCACCACATGCATTGCAGGCCGAGCAGCTTGCAGACTATGTAAGGGCATCCAGCAAGCGCAACTGAAAAACAACCAACAGAGCTTCTCTTCGCAGTCTTCTCTTGACACTGATCTTGTACCTGTTGAGGCACTTGATGTCTTCGCATGTTGCCATGCTGCCCAGGAGATTAGGTCCAGGTATGAGAGCATTACCGGTGCCAGACCCCGACGAATACGACAGGTACGTTTTCGGGAACGAGTACGAATTCGAGCCTGCGCTTATGCCCTACGACGAAGACCTTTTCTTCCAACAGTCGTGGACCGGGAGCTATCCCAAATGTGTGGTGGCTGCGAATACAGTGTGTCACACTTTCTGCAGCCGGGCTGATCGTGTGGGGCCAGCAGACCGTCACGGTCGATGTGTGATTTGCTTGGAGAACTTCAAAGACGGCGATTGCATGCGGTCTTTGCGCTGCTTTCACACCTTCCACCAAAGCTGCGTGGACAAATGGCTGGAGGGCAGCCGGCTCTGCCCCATTTGCAAGCAGGACATCACAGGCTCTCCCTGGGCACTGGCAACTGAAGCTGCGGCCTCCTCGGACTCAGACTTCACCAGCAGTGATTTCGTTGCAGACGAAGCAGGACACCCCCGCCCCCCAACCCCCCCCTTGAGGCGATCTGCAGCGGAAGTGTCGGCACCAGCACAGCACCGACGGCCGCTGCCTGCACAGTCTGCGCACTCAACACGGCCGCGTCTTGTGCAGCCTGTGCTTCGGTTTGAATCAGGGCGCTCTGCACTGTCTGCCCTGTATGCGAGCACCGCCTCTGTTCTCCAGCGCCTGCACCACGACCGTGTCTCTCAAGTGCTGCACGGAACTGCCTACAGTGCTCCCAGCACTGACAGCCGGGCAAGATGCCAGGAAAGTCGGTTTGGTCGGGTTTCGGTAGGCACAGTCGCTGGTGGCTGGCGCCTGGGAGGCCAGCCTGGCAGATCTGGCAGCCTAGCCAGAGCCCAGGCTGCGCTTGCGCCTTCGCCTTCGAGCCCAAGCAGTGCCTCCAGCGACACAGACGGTTCCAGCTCCAGTTATTCGAGCTCAAGTTCCAGCAGTGCTGACTAGCCAATTCCGCTCAACAAGCAATAGGGTGATCTTTCACCTATGCAGCGGCCGAGATCAACTGCACCTCTTGGATTGCAGGGACTCGTGCGTCGACGGGAAAGAAAGTGAATGCTCAAAGGGCAGGTGTGTTTTACCTCCGTCGGACAAACCTCTTCGGTCGAAATTCGAACCAAATTGGAAGTGGCTTGCTTCAATGGTCTGCTCTACCCGGACGTCGCATATAAAGAACAGATCACTGCAACCTCGATGCTTCCAACCGCGTGCATACCGTGCATAAGTAATGTAACATAGTATAGGGCGTGAGGTCTCTTCTGGTACGTCGAATGCCAGTTTTCAGATAATACACACTCGCATGCACTAGGTTCCGACCAGTTGCGACCAGAAGTGGTTGTAAGGTTGCCGGACTCACTTTTGTTGACTTCGGACTCTTAGAGTGTTGACAGTTAGCACTTTTTCCGGGTTCAACCACGTGCCGCATCGTATCTCCGACCCAGGTCGACACTTCGCGGATCCAGGCAAGCTGCTCGTAACTAGTCACCAGTCAGTCCTGAGCAAGCGGCAGGGTCCATCAGAACACACTCAGAGCCTTGCCACGATGCAGCCACCGTTCCTGGCATTTCACCTTCGAGACGACAGGGCGCGTGAAGTCATTGTAGTCACGATGACCGGACACACATGCAACATCTACATTCTATGTGAGACATCGGCATCATCCAGTCGCCTGCGTAGCTCAGCAGGGAAGACGGTGTATCCGCGGCAATGGATGGCATCGCACCCTTTGCGTTGCCCAGGCGACTCAGGATGGACCCGGATGCGTCCGACACTTAGAAGGGCAAATCGCAGCGATTTCAACTCGGCTGCGATTCCGATCTGAAATCGCAGGCCCCAAATCCCTGCGATTCGGGCATCCTTATCATGTGGCCTCAAGCGTACCGTGAAATTGAAAGCGATGCATGCAAGACTGTTGCCCTGCATTTTGGGCCGGCAGCAAAATGCAAGAGTTCACTCACAACACAGCTGGAGCACATGGACAATGGCCAACACATGTCAGAAGAACAGTGCAGTGCATGTTGAAGCTGTAAGGAAAAGCAAGATTGACCCTGGAAAGGCACAGCCTCTTGTTCCCCAAGCCACCATGCATGTTTATAGGCTGCCTAAATGCACAGGCTTACACAGTTTTTTGGCGGGGCATACACAGGCAGTCAGGAACCGCTCAGCGCATTTTTGACAAAACACCTAGTTACATGCACAGGCGTTCCCGGCAATCAGCATGCAGTGGTGTCACTGCGGCCCTGGCTCCATCGAGTCTTCCTCTTGCTAGGACAGGTCACTGGCGATTTCGCCGGGATTTAAAAGCGTTCTGCTCCGGGCGTGGTCGCTGGAATGTGGACAAAATTTGGCTGCATGGTTCTGGCCTTGCGGACACATAATAGGGACTTCTTCGCGGCGGGGCTTGGGTGGGGCGGGGAGCACCGAATACATTCTTCGAGGCCGCCTAAATGCATGGGGGTTACTGCCCATTCGAAGCCAGGAGCGGCTGTGCAAGGCATTGCAAGGTCGTGTGCAGGACAAGCCAACCCTTATGCCTTTTTGCAGACCGCCTACTGCACGGGGCTTCTTTGAGTTTTTCGTGGGCAAGACGCACTTCCGGTCTCTGCGGGGAGTGCTGGACCAGAACCATTTCCTGGCAACGATGAACGAGCAGGAAACGCCGAGTCCATTTGGAGAAGATGACTAAATGCAGGGGAGTTCCCGTCAATCTTCCAAAGCAGTGCTTGGGAAGCCGTGCCACAAGCCTCACGAATGCATTTCGGCATGGGGCAATGTTGGGCCCTTACATCAGACAACTTACTCAGCGATTTGGACACGCACAACCCCCCTCCTTCAAAAGCCTCACATGTGGGCAGGAATTCGAGACGCATGTGGTCCCGCCCTATGGCCTTGGGAGCGTGGGGCCATGTTGGGCCCTTACATTGGGGCCCGTACATCAGACAACTTACACAGCGATTTGGACACGCACAAACACTATCAAAACCCAAATGCGGGTTGAGTTGTTCTTCAAGAGCAAAGAGACAACGATTTGGGGTTGCGAGTTCAAATTGCTAGCGGGTTGCGATTTGCCTAGTAGGAGAGCAGGTAACCTTTAACCTGTTTGGGGGTATATACTATAACAATCCCTGCATAATCTCAACAGTTAACCTGTAGATCCCCTCGGGTACTGGACAAGTAATTTTGGCCTGCTAAGGTCCGACATTCACGTTTTTCATCCGGAAGTACCTTTGCCGTCTTCCGATGAGGAGGATTCGGATGTGGAGGCGTCAGTGGAGGGATGTTCGGAGCTGGAGATTTCCAAGCACACGCTGTGCCACATCCACGTGACCCATCCCGGCGAAAAAGGCCCCGGGCCCGACAAGGGACCCCAGGAGGAGACGTGTGCTGTTTGTTTAGAGGACTTCCGAGATGGCGACTTGGTGCGGGTCTTGCGCTGCTTTCACACTTTTCACAAAGACTGTGTGGATAAATGGCTGGCCCGGAACCACCTGTGTCCAATATGCAAGCAGGACGTCGCAGGACAACCGACTTGGAAAGAGCGCAAGGATATCGCGTGCTGTTTGGCCTCCGAGGTACAGCCAATGACCAGTGTCGTGGACTTTCCTTCCCTCGTTCATGAGGTTCCAGAACACTCGTCGGCGAGGCTTTCTTTTCGCACAGTACGCCGCTTGTACAATGCTTCTGGAAGCGCAGTTTCTCGGCTGATGCGCTCTGCAGCTACAGTGCCGCTTTGTCCGCATGATGTGGTCCAGCCACTCCGCAGTGGCCGAACGAGGCGAGTTCGTCAATCCCCGTGCATCATCGCATTGTAGAGCGGCCATGTGTTTCAAGGAATTTCGTTTCTGCAGCGCTTGCTTGCTGCTTGTTCCTGCTTGTTTGTGTGTGTGTGTGTATTCGGATGGCCCTGGCTATCCCTGGCTGTTCCGTCGATGAGCTCGTGGGTGCGCATGGCAAGAAGACTCCGGCAAGCTGGGGGCTATACCAAAGCGAAGGAGCAGCAGTCTTGTGTATTGGCCTCTAGGCTCCTCCGTCAACATAGTTATTTCATGTGCGTGGATCAATAGTCAGGCTGCCCAGACTTCGCTGTTGGAGCCCTAGGCAGTGACAGTGACCGGTACACAAGTATTGGTAGTGGTAGCAAGTGGCAGCAAGCTTATGCTTGCACGTGTCACTGGGCTTCGCCCGAGCAGAGCTCGGCAGCCCAGTGGCAACAGTATCAAGCTGAAGGGGTGCTCCCTGAGCATCATCTTCAGATTTAGTCAAGTCGCAATTGTTTGATTCCATACCTGCACTTCTCGGATGATTAGGCTTGCCAGCCCAACTTTCCCAGCTCGCGGCATAATGTATACATGCATGGATGTAAGCATACGTACATGTATGCATGCATGCATGTACGTACCTGCGTATGTCTAGCAGAGAGAATATATAACACACACACACACACATATATATATATATACATACATACACACACACACACACGCACGTTGGAGGTCGGAAAACGACCCCTGCGTTTTGCTAGCTTACGACTAGACGCAGGATGTCTAATGGTCGGCTGCTGGTGTAGGAATCTGACATAAATGAGCAAAAGCTAGGTCAAGCGCAAACTTCTCAGTTGTTGAAATTCACTTTTTCCCCACAGCCAAGTTCTACACCGTCATTCTAGGTTGTGTTCTTGGGCATGCTTCTGGCTTAAATATTTAAGTGAAACGCAAACTGGCACTTCATTAGTCAAGCTCAGTGCTTGTTTGTTGTTTTGTTAAACAAGGCACACCAGCGGCCAATAATCTGATACAAGACGTGCTGTGCTTGAAAGTGATAAAGTCATAGAGGAGGTGGAGAACTGTGGATCAACAATCCAATTTAGGATTTCCTCGGCTTCAAGGTCATAAGGTCGCAGAGGAATTGGAGAATGGTGGAGTTCATCTTGTACCAGCTCCATTTTCTGAGATTATAGACAGGGTTCTATGTACGTATGTACGCAGGCAGGTTTAGAACTCTCTCTCTCTCTCTCTCTCTCTCTCTCTCTCCGTGTTTGCAAACATGTGTTCATGTTTTTTTTTGGCGCGTTCAAGCTGGGAGTTGGACCGCAATCCGTACGATATGTCCGCACCGCACTTTGTACAGCTTACCATGCCTTGCGCGAAGAGGCAGCAGAAGGGTCCTCGTTGAGCTGTGGTCCTTCGGTCGTCACGGATGCCAACAGATTGGGAGATGTCGTGCCGCGGGTTCCTGCCAGGTCGCGGAAGCTCAGCGTCAGGTGAGCCTGCCCAGAATCACAATGTTCGAGCAGAGACACCGAGAAAATGTTCTCAACTTTGGCCGAAGTTCAGAAGTTGCCCACCCATTGGCCTCCAAATGCAAGCAGCTCAAATTTGCTTGGCCCAAGTCGTCGGAGCTTGTGAGCAAACTTGGACATTACAGGTTAAATTACTTTTCGGACTCCAGAGTCCAGAGTGCACCTGCACGGTCGGATAACTTCGCGTCCACCCGCTTCCCTCCGAGAGTGGGCCATGGATGCAACTATTTGCAGGTCAGCTGGGATCTGCTCAAGATGTGCATTGTGCCCTTCGTGTGCTTCCCTCGCAGGGCTTCGCCAGCTCACAGCCAGCATCTCGGCAGCGAATCGCCGGAGCCTTTGGCAGCATGCCTGGGCCGCCTGGATCCGCTACCGAGGCCGGACAGTGGCAAGTCTCGCTGTGGCCATTAAAAATTTTTGCCCTCTCTTCAGGTCTGGAGCTCGAGCTCGATGCCTTTGTGCTGAGTGCCGCCGCAGCAACCTGCAACCGTGGCCATCTTTGGAAGGAACGTGGTAAGCGAAGGTGACAGCTGCAGATAGCGAAGGGGCCATGCCAGTGGCTGCGTGCACGGCTTCGGAGTTGTATACATGATTGAGATGCTGCGAGGATGCAGTGGGTTTACTGGCTCAAGCGGCGCAATCGAACATCAGCCCCTTGGGCGACAACTGTGATTGCATGTCCATGAATTTTCCTGCTCTCGTCAAGAGTTGCAAGATCGCCATGCATTTGTGGACCAAGTTGTGGATGTGGCTTTGCAGAATGCAGCCCTGGGTGCGGGTGCAAAGTGTGCACGGTGGCAGGGTGCCCTGCAGATCACAGGTGCGAAGGAACATGTTTTGCACACTTGTATCCTCGTCAACATCTGGCACGCTTGCTGTTTACATGTGTGCCAGGGCCTACGGCAGGAGATGATCGCAAGCCTACGACAATAAGTGTCGACCTAAGGCCTAGGTCTGTGTCTTCCGTCTAGATTCAAGCATCTCGCGCCCTTTTGCTTTGCAGACCTACGCGCAAGGCTTCAACTCTGCAGCAGATGCCTGCAGCAAAGGGTCGCGCTGGGAAAGTTCGATTGCCATAATTGAGGCCATTCCGAGGCTCGGCGAGACTGGAAGGCTTGTTGAACTGAGGGTGAGCAGTAAGCCGCTTACCGACAAGTGAAGCCATGATATCTGAGGCATCGACGCTTATTCGCATCCTCGAGGACATCAGGCTCGGGTTCGATCTCTGAGAGAAGGCCGGCCAAGAGGCCCCAGCTGAACCGGAGGTACCCTGGTAGCAGCTGCAGAAAGAGGATCGCAGTGGCAGAAGGTTCGGCCGATGCTGGCTTTGGCTTTTGTGAGGCTAAGAAAAAGCTGTTGCCAGGCATTGTCTTTGATTCAAGATGGACCACATCTACTTGAGGGACAGGAGGTCAACATTGTGACATTCAATGCGGCGCCCTGGCTGCTGTCGTGGCTGCTGGTGTGGTGACAATGATCCCGAGGAAAAAAATCTATGACTATGAGAGCATGAGGCAAACATGAGATGATCATAGATGATCGCCATGAGGCAACAATCGGCAACAAGACTTCCCAAGGCAATAGCGGCCATGGAGCGGTCGAGCCAGTGGCAGCATGCTCCTGGGGCTTCCATCAATTGTTGTTCGCTGCATCGTGATGATTTCTGAAAGGGCGAGAGCCAAGCAGCAGACATGGCAGTTGCCTGCAAGTTCGGAGAGGCCAAGCCCATGGTCACCTGTTTCCGTACTGTAGGCTGGCCATCAGTGAAACCTATTGAAACCCAGGAGTCAGGAATCCTTCCAAGCTCGGTGCGGCATGGATCCGAGGCCGTGCTGCTTCTTTGGCAGTCTTCCCGGGAAGGTTTGAGACCGACGTCTCCCTCCCTAAACTCGACTCTCAGCGCCTGTGCTCGCTCTGGCAAGTGGCAGCTATCCCTGGCTCTGCTGAGCATGGCGAAGCTTGGGCGTGGACAGATCTTCGTTCAATTTCGTTCATGTCCATCTTATCTTGGTAGGGAACAATAATTTTGCAGCTCCGCCGGTGCTGCCTGAGACGTGAGTCTACATCCTGCTTTGGGCGGCGAGGGTGGAACCAAGGAGCAGCTTGCAGGTGGAGGTTGACACCATCAGCTGGAACTCGGTCATAAGCGCCTGCTCTCGGATGCGGCAATGGGAGATGGGCATAGCTTCTTGTCCTGGCTTGCTTGCGCGAAGCCTGCTGCCCTTGCACTCCTGCATGAAGCTTTCCAGAGAACATGCGAGGGCTAGAAGAGGCTCGACATGTCAGAGCGAGAGAAGCACCAGTTCCGCATCTGACCCCCATGTGTCTCGGATTGTCGGCTGCTGCCCAGAATGCTCAGTGGGGCAAACCGGAATCGCTTTTGTCAAGTTGTTTCTCGCCTCAGCGCACAATCAGTTAGTCCGTTCCAGAGTCACACCGTTCTGGAACAGTGAACTCAGCAACTGTAGGGTGCCTAGGGCAGCAAAGGCTTGCTTACAGTGCATGGAGCTGCAGCGAATCGCGGCTGAGCCTCTTCTGCATACTGCCGACTGCATTAGACTCATTGCGCACGCAAGTGAACTTTGCGAGCTGAAGTAAGAGACAGCACAGGAATGTGGGACTGAGGACTGTGTTTCATTCGCAGCTGTTGTGGACTCGCTGCCGTGTTGCCCAGCAAAGACACAGGGCGGCCTCGTGAACAGAGAATGCTGTGTGAAACCTGGCCTTCTCGCAGCAACTTCCTGTTCTCTCAGCCCGAGGTTCTGAGCATGTGGAGCAGAGTCCTCTAACTTCTGGGCTCCTTGCCATGATGCGCGAGCAGGCACACGACGATAGAGTCACGAGATGTGCCTGCTCTGCATTGCCCATCTCAAGAAGCCACTCAAGCAACCACGAACGGTGTGGCGAGGGTCGCATCAGAAAGAAGCCTGCCACTGTCTGAGATTGCAGGTTGTGGAGACCGATGCTGTCCTGGCCACTGCGATCTTGAGCGGCCAAGCCAAGGCTGAAAGGCCAGACCTCTGGAATCCTCTGGAGCTATGTCGAAGGTTCTGTGGCTGTCCCGATCTGTGCAGGTGGCGCATGGCATGCCACACACTCCAAGAATCCCTGGCGCTGGGGCTTGATCTCGACAAGGCGGGTTGCAACATAGGCTTTTCACGCCACGTTCAGCTCGAGGGAGGCTACGGGAAGTCATGTCGGTGCAAGATGCAATCGAACAGGAAGGTGATCAAACAACTCAACCGGCCAAGAGGCCGGCACAAAGATCGTAGACACGTTCCGGCATGACACCAGTGAATGGCAAGAGCCAGGCGAAGTGCTCGCACAATAGTGTCATACAGCTGCAAGACTTCGATTCGAAGGACACTAATCTGAGAGTCCGCAGCTTTGTGGGTGATGATGGGGTTGGAATGCGGGCTAGCAGGCCCTGCTTGTTCACAAGGGACCTTGAGCAAGAAGCACGAAGCGACCCAAAGGCACAGGACAAGAGGAATCCTGTTTGCTTCCTGCGGATTCTGAAAAGCCCTCTTGCCGGTTCAGCAAAGGGCCAATCTACGTCAGTCTGCTTTGAGGTGATGCTGGGCGCTGCTGCAGATTCCTGCGGTCGCACAGGGCACGTTGGCTGCAGTAAATTCCAGCTACGTGTCGCTTGCCTGAAGTTGCACGGGTCATGCTGAGCATATCATTCGCCTCAGGATCTGGCAGCGGGCGTTGGCACTGGTAAGCGGGGTCACTGTGACGCTTTCCGGAACAGAAGCTTTTGCGCTCGTGTTTGCAAGGGGCAAAAACTCAAAAACAGGACAAGGGATCCGCCTGAGACTGGTAGCTATCCCAGGAATTTGCCGATGGCCAATTCAGTCCTGAACGTGACGGCGGCTGCAACTAATCACATTCGTTGGTGAGTTATTGACCTTGGCATGCACTGACATTGACATGCAGTGATTTTGCTCAAGCGGCAAAGTTGTGCTAGACTTTCCAAAGCCGTTAAGGAAGATGGGCTCTGGGGCTTCTGTCCAGCTACCCACTACCCATGTGCAGGCAGCAACGGACGCCGATGTCGCTGGTGTTGTGTCCGACCTGTCCGCTGCAGAGCGGCAGAAGCTTCAGCAGGCATTGGCCCTCCTCGAGACAGAAGGGAGCCACGAACCAAAGATGTCGCCTTACCCATCACTGTTGGGCTCTACACGTCTTCCTCAACTTGGCACAGAGAAGGGCAAAGGTGGCTACAGCGAGCGTCCGAACACATTGAAGCAGTGAGAGAGGGCTCCCAGGAAAGACCCAATCAAAAGAGGCAGATCCATCGGAACAGCAAGCTTTCATTGGCTGCCGGGATTGGGCGGTAGAAGCATGTTATGGCAGGTTCGTTGCAAGAGCCACGACCTGTGTTCCTTTGTACAGCTTGACGGCGCTTGCAGGCATCGTTGAGAGTTGCAAGCATCCAACTTTCAAACATACCGGCACCGGCACCAAGAACCTTTAACGATTAGAACTGAGTGTCGTGTGAGCCAGAAAGAGCGACATTCGCGACTCTGTTGGAAGTGCTCGCATGTTCATGTCCATCATCCTGCAAGGGTTGTGAAGAGGGGCGGCTGCTCTGTTGCGACACAAACCAAGGGCTTCGCGAAGAATCCTTCCTCCTGGGAGCACGCGGCGTGCTTCTTCTCAAACCTCTTCCAGGTGCCCTGAGCTGCTGCTGTTTGGCAACTCGATGATTGGCAGAGGGCTTGCACTTTCCGAGCGATGCAGGCTTCTCAAACATCTCGAGCAATGCCCGAGTCGGATGATAGGAGTCAAAGCTTGCGAATAATGTGCTTTTGACGAATCAAAACTGAGCCGGGCACAAATCCCTCATTCGATGTGGAATTCTCTCTGGGCCGGTGGGCGATGAAGGGCCACTGAAATTAGGCGCCACGGCAACGAAACATGATAAATGCTTGTGGAATTGGTTGAACATGCTGGAGATGCCCATAGTGGTATGCTGATGTGAAAGGTTGTTTGGCAGTTTGGCGACATGCGAGAAAGGTAGGTGCACATGCGAGCGACAACGACGAGCGATGTGCGCAGTCACAGTGGAGGTCTCGCTGCAGCCGGACCTTCTCTCGATCAGCGGCCTTTCTGCAAGTGGGTCTTGGGCGGCCTCCCTCTATCAGGCCGGGGGCTCCCAAGACCGCATCCCAAGACCGCATCCCAAGATACCAAAGCCAGCATCAGGCGGACGAGCTTATCAGTGTCGCAGAAGGCGTGGATGAGATCTTCTATGAGGTGCCGGGAGAGCTTGAGATAGGTATGCCTGCATGCAACTAGATGTGCATTCGTCTCCCTTGCGATAATCAACCTGCAGACTCAGACGCAGGCGCTGCTCGCCAAGATGGTCTCTTGCCGGGCATTCATGGTGACACCGGCGGTATTGCAACGGCTCAAGGCCGAGGCATTGAATTACTGGAGGAGGCAAGCTCGCGAATTGACCGGAGATGCGTGTTTTAAAGCGAATTCCGAGTCCATAAATATGCTTTGTCAACTCGATGCGAACGTGCTTGACACCCACACTACCTGTACTCACCCTTCGAATTACGACGCGCCTCACATCCTTGAGCAGACGCATTTGTGCCGATTCCTTACTTGGTCTCAGCTGGCAGGCAACCTACACTTTCTGATGCAGAGAATCGAATAAAGCGCCAAGCTGCGACTAAGATGCGAGAACATCTGTCCTTTGATTGAACATGGAGGGATGCAGGATGGAGCATTGTGCCGACGATCAGATTCTCTGCTTTGGCTGTTGGAATCTGGAAGGTTTCCATGTAGCCAAAGATAACAGATTGGGCAACATCGTGCAACTTTCTCGGCTTCACTATCGTTCACTATCGTCAGTAGTACGAAAGAATTAGGTGCTCATCAAGCTAGTCATAAGTTTTCGTTACTGTCGCTAGATGCAGCGCCTCAAGTGTGAGCCATGAGACCATCACGAGTTGCTCATCTTCTCCGATGGGCGCCCAGGGCGGCTGCATCTGGTGAGAGGACAGAAGAAGCGCCACAATGAGTTGCCCGAGCTGTAGCTAAACGTGCTTCATTTTCTCGGTCAGGGGGTCCAGAGAAATCCGTAGCCACCCGGTGGGATCGGTACTGTGTAGGAGTTATGGTGCCGGGGCTGTGGCAGCTGCCGGCGCGCTCGGATTTGGCATCGGCTTGTCCCTGACCTTTGCAGATTCCAGGCCGGAGTCAGCTAACAATTGGAGGCAGCGCAGTAGATTCGAATGGCCTCTAGACACCGAGCAGTGGTTGCGGCTTGCTTTGCAGCGATTTTCGCATTGCCCTGCTTTAGCCCTCAGATGTTAATCTGCAGATCGTGAATGACTACTCTTGTTGCAATGCATGGGCATGTGTTTGCGACTGCCAGGCTGCGGGAGCGGGCATTGCCTGGCTCTGGCTTCCGCACGTGTTGCGACCAGGCGGGGAGCTGAAAGTCCTTCTCAGGCCCTGTCGCTTCCGACAGCACTGCAAGCATGCCGGGCCGACAGGCTTTAACCCCTGCTCAGCGGTCTTTGGCCCAGAAACTCCGCGACATTGTCGCTGGTCTGCATGACATCACCCGCATTTGTTTGGTTCATGTTAATTCGGATCATGACAGAGTGGCTTCGATAGCACAGCGGTTGCCTGTGGTGAAGAAGCCAACCAACATTGGACAGTGGGGTTGGCACCGTACAGTACCGATGTTGTTGAGGTTGTGGTCTTTCATGCACGTTTGATGAAGCCATGCTTTTGTGCAAGGTTGGTCAGAGCAACGTTGTGGAAAATTCAGAGGAGACGGGGACTATGGTGGGGAGAGGCCTTGCTTTGGCAGTCGTCAGACCTGGGACTCTCGATGAAGCAGTCCAGGTTCTCCGTGCTTGCGTTGCAGCAGACACTGCTATCACCCCTCAAGGGGCAAAGACTGGATTGACGGGAGGGTCCGTACCCCGTGACTCTGGATGTGATAGGCCATTCGTGGTCATTAACATGAGACGACTGCATAAGATCCTCCCGATCGGTGCTGGAGAGCACGTGCTGTGCTTTGCTGGTGCTGGAATCTTTAGCCTTCAGGAAGCACTGAAGCCGTTGAATCGCGACTCCCACTCGGTGCTGGGCTCCATCTTCCTGAACCCTTCGGTAGCAGCTGGCATCGCCTTCGGCAGTGGCGGTACGCAGGTCCACAAGGGGCCAGCCTACACAGATCGGGCACTGTACTGCCGTGTCACGAAACAGGGTGAGGTGGAGGTGATCAACACGCTAGGTCTGAAGACTCCGCCGGGACAGGACATCGTGCCGTTCCTAGACAGTGCTGGAGAGCTTGCAGAGGCTGACGTTGACCCAACATGTCAATTAGCAGCCTCGTGGCCGAACTACCCAGTCCACGTCACCACCTTCGATGAGAGAGCCTCGAGGTATTGCTCAGACCTGGCGGGTGAAGATTGCAATCGATCCGAGGGCAAAGTACTCATTCTTGCGACAGTTCATGACACTTTCCCACTGCCTCGTCAAAGCAAGTTCGTTTGGATTTCCTGCAAAGACTTCGCGACTGCTAACCTGCTCAAAAGGAAAGTGGCCCTCAGTTCCCCAGATTGCTTGCCGAAGCAGTTCGAATATATGGGGCGTGCCCAGTTCGACTGTTGCGATCGCGGCGGACGTGTCTTAATCAAGCTCATCGAGCTTCTTGGGATGATGAACTTATCAGGCTTGTGGAACTTCAAGCTGAAATTCGAGGCATTGCCGATTCCCTTTGTCAACATTGTGGCAGATGCTCGACCAGCACAGAACTCAAACCTCGGTTCTGCCATGGGCACAGAGCTCGCAAAGCTGAGGACAAGGTCCTTTGGTACCTTAATCCGCTCTTTCCCGAGTCCTTGCCGACGCAGCTGATGCAGCAGGGGCGAGACTATGACCATCATGTCATCATGGAAATGACAGAGCCCCGTGCCTGCTTTAGCAGAAACCCGAATGACGTAGCGGCCCAGAGAGCCCCATGAACGGCAGACGACGTCTCCTTCCTTAGGGATGTTTGACTAGGAATCTTCCGTTTCCTTGTGCTGCTCCCTGACATGTCCTGAGTCTCCAGGTTTGGCGGTGGTGAGCTGAAGCGCCTGGAGGCGCGGCTTCCCGTTTTGGGCTCCCAAGTGCCCAGAGATCCAAGGCCCTTGCGTTTGAGAGGCGAAGCAGCGAAGCACAGACAGCCAGCCAAAGTCTGCGCAAGCATGAGCTGGGAGGCACTGCTGGACAGCTTCCTCGACACACTGCCTGAAGGTGGGAGTTTCGAAACATGCAGCACCTCAGTCCCGCTGCAGTCGGAAGCTCTTGGGGACAGGCCAGGCCAAGAGCTATGTTTGCCGCGATGTGCCTTGGAGAGTTGCAGGGGTTTGTTATGCATCAAAGATTTCCTCGTGCAGGTTGCTCATCCCAGTTGCCTTTTCCAAGCCAAGGCTTTTGAGTCGTCGCGGGTCATGCTGTTCCGCTTCGCGGTTCAGCCATCCATTCGAACCATGGCAGTTGGCACCGGTCGACAAGGTCTGATCATCGACTATGCGATGCCCAAGTGCCCAAGCAGACATTGATTCGTGTATATGACGCTTAAATAGCACCAGTACCGCGGCCAGCATTTGTTGGGCCATGCTGGGCCCATCTTTGTTCAACCTTCCTTTTTTTGCTAACCCCTCCTTCTTTTGTTGACCCCCAGATGTCCTTGTTTGGTGACACTACCCCGGTAGGTGCCAAGCCTTTTTTCTAGCCCCCTTCTCTTCTTTCCCGCCCCGCCTCTTACTCTTAACCCGCTCCTGCCCTTGTCTTTGATTGACCCCCTCTGCGGCAAGAGGGCCGAAGAGGCACCATGTGACCAAGAAGAGCGGAAATTTAATGGTTAACCATTTGCGGGTCCTTCTGAATCCGCCTGAGACAAACAACGGCAATGTATATGTATATATATATATAAGTATATATATATATATATATGTACATGTATATATATATATATACATATAGATAGTGTAGTTATATATACATATATATATATATGTATATATACATACATACATATATATATATATATATATAGCATGAGATGGCACGCAGGGTGATTCCAAGAGCATGGCTGAATCTCGAAAAACTTCGACACTGAATATTGCAGCTTGGTGATTGCTTTAGCGGGCTATTAAAGTGAAACTTTGAGTTTCGTTGGTTCAACAAGATTTTCAGACTTTTGCAAGAAGAGGGCAGATAAAGCCGAAGACACCCAGGGACAGCCAAAAGATTTCTCGGCGCAGTTTTGCTAGCATTTCGGTCTTGCACTTCTACGAGCGCTGTTTTGAATCATCATCATCTTCTTCCCATAAGAAAAATCACACAACTCAGGTCGGGCTTCAACATTCAACACATTTCCCCGTGCTGCCACAAGCGTTTTCTGGCACAGGAAATCACAACAACACAGTCGTTTTCTGCTTGAATTTCCATTGGTTTTCCGTTTGACAAACTAGCTATTGTAGAGAGACAGAGAAAGAGCTATTGTAGATACGAGTTGAAAATGGTTGAAAGATACTATGGTTTCAGCCAGGGCTGGGCAGTTGTTGGCACGTTCGTCCGTATGCGCACGCACACGGACGGCTAAGACCTGGCATCCTGCACGTCCCCACTTCACTTGTTCACCGTCGTCCTCGTCGCCGCCGTCATTTTCAGTGTCGCTATGATGGTTGGGAATTTGTGATTTTGGCGCAAATGTTGATCATGATGAAGCGAGAGATCGAGGGAGATGAACACAAACAAGACTTGAGTGAGACTACCAGTACGCGTCGATGTGCGGGGGAGTTGGGTGTTTGCCTCCTGCCTTTGTGTTTGTGCTATAAGAACTGGGAACCACCGAAAGCCCCAGTCGGGCCTTCCAGCCTTACGAGCAGATACACCACTTTTTGAAGAATCAATAACAACAACTCAAGTCAATTTTCACAAATCTTAGCTTTCTTAAAAGTGCGTTCCAATCTATCGTCTTCCCAGGAACTTCGACAAGATCCTGGAATTGCCAGAAGATTGGGGGATAGAAATGCGCTGCCTTTGCTCTCATTTCGGATGTAATGTATTCCACGAGAGCCTGGTTCTGCGGAATGACGTGGATGCAGAGGTGTGGAGCTCAGTGTTTCCTTTGGTCGTTGCAGCATGCTACCAGCTTCAATTTCCTTTTTGGTCGCTCAGGCAGTGAAACAGAAGATCAAAAAGTTTATTGACAGAACCATGGCTGAAGTACATTAGAGGCAATACAGTGCATGCAGATCATGCAAGTCAGCATGTGCGGTTTGGTCAGGTAGCGGTGGCAAGCTCCCAGCAGAACATGGACATGGCACTGAGTATGCCGCGCCGCAAGACACTCAAGAGAGATGGTGTAAGATTGATCCCACAAACTGCATGAATCCAGGGGTGGGTCAAACCTCACGCTTGCGCAATTATGCGTGATGCAGCTAGAATAGGGCGGAGAAGCCAAGCTCTGCTGTCCAGTCGCTCTTTTGTTGGTCGCCCCCTCCACTTTCAATTGACTGATGGATCATCAGGATGGGCCATGTACAGCAGGGGCACTACACGTCCGCATGCAACTCAACGGAAAAAGTCGAATGACACACGGATCTTTGGAAGGTGATGAGCCCAGGAAAGAGCGAAGCCTGGCAAAGTCACGTTCTGTTGCCAGGTTGATAGATCTGCTCTTGTAACAGTGCGTCGATGTCTGAAAAGACATTGTGCTGAGCTTCCAGTGAAACGCTGGGGAGGAGAGAGAAGACTTTCAAAGCGGTGATGGCGAAGTGTCGTTGGCCCAAGACCTGCTGTCCGAACCATGGCTCGTGCCTTGTCTGCCGCCTGGCCAGAAGGAGTGCGAACCGTGAGTCGTTGCAGTTGCAACTTTCAGGGCAGCTTGGAGTCTCCTTCCAGCTCTCCTGACGCTTCGCCGCTTCCCTCTAAGGTCCTCTTCCTGGCAGCGGCCTGTGCGCTGGCGTGGTGCACGCCATTCAGCTTCGTCGGCACAGCCATCGCATCCTCTTCGGCCCAGCCGCGGACGGCGCTGCGCGCAGAGGCAGCAGGTTCAAGAGCACCGCCACATTTCGATGGGATAGGCAGGCATCAAAAAAAGTAGGGATCAAAAAATAGCGAAAGCCTGAGATGTTGTGCATTGCAGCATTTGGGGCCATGTTTCAGAACGGCTCCTAGTCATCTGAACTGGAACACAATGTCGGCTAAGAGTGGCTGCACTGCTAGTAAGTTTACTGTTACTGTTACTGTCACCCGTACTCTCATGTTTAAGTACTTGTACAGCAACACCTGGAACATGTTCATTATTGCTGCGATGGGCATTATTCTTGTTGCTATGACAATGCCTATGATTATGACAACGATGATACTCATTTCGATGGTGATGACGTTGATGATGGCTACTGTTACGTCCAGACGTGTTTACAATAATCATCCCGATTATCGTTGCTATTTCGTTTAGCTTGAAAAACGATTCCGGTTATGTTCAGCCTTCACTGTTACTGTTGTCTGTTGCCGTTGTTGTTGCCATCACTGTGGAATATACATATACTGCCACGGCCAGTATATACTACTGCGACCCCAACCACCCTGCCCCTTTCTCGAAAGCCCCCGCCGCCCCACCCTCCCCCCAAGAAAACAAGAACCTAAACACCCCCACAGTGCTGCGACGCTGGTTGGACAGCAGAAAATCATATCCATGTTTATTATATGTTTTGATCCGAACGTTGTTAATCTTGAGTATGCCCTCCAGGAGATGACATTTTATGTTTGTTGCTCCCTGTTTGTTTTTGGATCCCTCAACCCATTTCGACGTGCTTGAGTTGCTTCAGGTGAAGAAGGCCCCCAAGAAAAAGGCCAAGGGACCCTGGGTTGGCCCCAAGCGCCTCGCCTGAGATATACCCACCACCTCCCAGCGTGTGCATGGCTCCGTTTGTCTTTGGCCGCATCTCGAGACACACCAGGAAGGGGTCCTGGGTGAAGATCCTGCGGCCTGAGTCCTATTGGTTCCAGCAGAGAGGGCAGGTGGTGATGCTCAGTTGCACGCAAGCTTTTGCTTTTGAAGGCCAGACTTTGCGACTGAGGTAGTGCATGAGATCAGCAGACCGGCAGATGTCGGACCCAGTCCGAATCAGTTCCGAATCATAAGGAATGTCAACCAGAAGCCGGAGGTGAAGTACCCGGTCACCGTGAAGTTTGACTCGGTGAACTATGCGCTGTCTGGCCGCAGGATTCATGCGTGGTGGACGTAAGCATGGTTCACTGTGCGCAGCCGCACGTGCCGGCACATAAGGAACGTGAACACCAACGGCTATGCCCTCTGGGAGGTGCCCTTTAGCAATCCTGCAGGGCAGAGTATGAAAGACACGCGGCTGAGGGTTAAGCGGCGTTGAGCGTTTCTCAAGAGAGAGATCGCAGCTGCGTCGCTGCGTGTTTCAAGTCGTGGGCGAATTCCCAAAGCGTGACTTCTGAAACGGAGCACTGCCGAAAGGCGAAAAGATGCAGAAAGGCGAACATCATGCATGAAGAATCATGTGGCCGGTGGTGGAAGGCAGTCCCAGATAATGAAAAACCAACCCCTTGCGCCGGTCCAACTGTTGCAAAGCCAGATTGTGGCAGTCGTGAATCAAGGATTCGCGAGCGTCAACTTTCTGCTGTCAAGCGCCCGTTTCGGTGTTGGGCGCTTGCAGGCAGCAGAAATCGTGACCTGCGAAGCAGAATATACGGTTAACGCTCCCCCCCCCCCGCATTTCCGGAAGGCTTCGCTAATATGTTACCCGCAACCCCTTTGACGTTGGTTCGGTAGATTGGGGGCTTGGGTTGGCTTGGGGTCTCGATGGCTTTGACTAAGTTAGAAGGCACTTCAAGGGTCCAAGGGCTTTGGGTGCAGGGTCTGCGTCTCCGCCTATGCCCGGGTCGGGGGGTTGGAGGATCACCAAAAGCTCGAAACCAAGCCCCGATCACTCCAAGATACGGACCAAGAATAGAAGCCTTTTATTTTGAAGACGTTTTCCTCCAACCTACACTCCCCTCCACAATCGACCAACTCTGTGGCCTAGCACTGTACACTAGTACAGTAGTAGTACAGTAATGGTACAGTGGTGCAGCATGTAATAGTACAATAGTAGTACAGTAATAGTATAGAGGGTTAAGGTTTTTAGGGTTTAGGGTTTACGGCAACGGAAAGTTTAGAAAACAGGGAGAGCTTCGGGGTGCCCTGAGATTGACCATTAGCTGAAAGAAACCACCCAAAAAACAGCCAACGCATTTTAGAGACCACCCCCTAAATTGTGGTGCGAGCTTCAATAATAAGCAATTAAAGCATCATAGACTCCCACCGGTTCACACAGGCCCACACACTAGGCTTGTAAGCCCAATGGCCCATGACTTAAGCCATCTGCATTCATGAGACCGTGATATCGTGTGCAGTCGTCGTTCGGGTTGCGCGGCCATGCAGCAGCGCCTGTTCTTGGCCCGCGGCCAGTGATCCATCCTCACTTGCTCTAGTCATAAAATAGTTTCCGATTGCAAGTGGCACCAACATGTTTTGTGGAAGGTCATCGAAGCTCCTGCCCCAGGACCTGGTGAGGTTTGAATGGGCCAGACCCCAGACTGCTTTGTGAAGCGTGGGGTGTCAACCTGCTGTAGGCACTTAGGGTGTATGGATTGCGGTCCATCAATGGAGACTGCCTTCCTGTACTTGGCTTCGTGGGCCGTTTTTTGAACAATAGCTGCGCCAGAAAAGGCTGGCAATGCAATTTTGCTGGGTGAGAGGCAAAAAAAGATGTGCAAAATACGGTTGTCTAACCAATGCCAATTGAAGGAGGGCAGGAGCCGTGGACGCGCGGACTGTTGAGACAAGCAGGAAGATGGGGAACTTTTGCTTGCACTGTAGACTTTTTTGGGCTTGTCAAAGACTTGGAGACTTGGACCTCTGGTTTTTCCATTTGGCTGTGCGCTAACACAATGTGTTGTCAAGAAAGGATTTGTCGATGTCGCCGGCAGCTGCTTGGTGTTCAAGGAACATGGGACTAGCATGTGGTGCAGACGTCAAGCTCCGGTCCGTAGATCTTCCGCATCTCGCCGTTGCAGAAGCCCCAGCATCATTACCCATCTTGAGCCACCCCTGAACGACGGGCCCCACATCGTCGGCTGTGTGTGGCATGGATGAAGCCCCCAAGTTGGGAGTGTACATCGGGTCTGCCAGAGATGTGACTTGTCCTGGAGACCATGCACCTTGACAGCACGGCATCGGGTGATTCCATGAGCGACATCTTCGGCACTGGTTCCTTGTGATATCGACACCTTTTCACTGGAAATTGTAGGCTGCTGTCTGATGGTGAGTCCAGGGTGCAGCTGCCGGACTGTTGCAGCCGAGGTCACGTACGAGTTTGTCCTTTACGACACTCGTAGGTGGGCGTTGCTGAATGCGGCACAGAGTGAGGCTGAGAGTAAGATTAGGAGTGCTGAGCTGCAGCTGAATGCCTTGCCAGATGTACCTTGGAGTGCATTCCGCAGCTGAACTTCTTCGAGGGCGGTCAACCGCCATGGCGGTGTGAAGGCAACTACGAGGCCTGCCCCTTGTGGCTTCTCCGGTCGCCTCACGTGTTGATTGCTAAACCCCAAACGGCAGGTGGAGGATGGCGAGATTGTCATGGAAGCCGCTCGTCTTAGAAGTGATGAGCCGTGGGCGTAAGCCCTCTTGAACCCGCGGAACTAGCCGCGGACGACCGGCGAGGATGCAATGATATGATGTGGCAAGGTCACCAAGCAAGACGTGAGAGGACCGCGCCGTGACACCGATGCCGGGCACTTGGCCTTTGGCTCTCTAGTCCATATTATAGACTCCACAGTGGGCTATGGTTTAAATGCCGAACATCGTCGCCTCCCAGGTGCGGCTGGAAATGCCTGCCGGGTCCAGCGGCAGTGAGTTCCTTTTCAGAAATTCTCGTCTTGGTTGGGCGCGCACCTGAGCTCTTGACTCTTGACATCTCTTGACCATGTCAGTATCAGTATCTCTGCCAGCAGATCGTGAATCAAGATCGGCATCTGCCGTTGCATGTTAAGCTTGTCCACTATGTGCGAGGTCGGCCCTCCTCCTGCCCTGCCATCGCAGGATCCTGTGAAACTCAAGAAGGCCCCCTTCTTGGAGCAATGTTCCGGGGTGCTTGGTTTGTGCTGCAACGAGGCGCAGCTGCAGAAGGAGGAGGAGGAGGCAGCAAAACGAAAGACGGAGCTCGAAGCGCAACGCGAGGACTCCTGCCAGGGTTGGAGAGGCTGTCCATACCTGAGCATAGCTGTAGGAGCTGGATCGGGAGCGGTTGAGACAAGAAGAGCAGGCTAACCGGGAGAAGGCACATTCGGGCTATGGATGTGGCATGATGCGGCTTGCTGCCGGATGTGGCCAAGCTTGCGGCAGGTGCAGCTGGAACAGCTGCGGGAGGACTGCTTTGGCTGCAAGTGGCATTTGTGCACGGCTGCATCGTTGTGGCCTCGCCGGTTTGGACGAGGAGCTCCGGCAACAGCAGGCCGCTCAGGAGGCCCGGTCTCGGGACTGTACGGCCACTGCCTTTGCCAGCAAGAGCCCGGGACAGCCCCCGAAAGATGGCGCCTCGCAGGCAGAAGCCGCACAGAGACGGGAGGAGTTAGAGAGGCAGAAGGAAGAGTTGCGGCGAATGGAAGAGGCAAGATGGGGGAAGCTTTGGGTGGTGCGGTCTGTTGGGGCAAGTATCGATGCACTGCATGGAGGAGAAGCAAGCATTGCTGGCAAAACGCTCGGTGGAGGAGACTCAGAAGCTGGATCTTCGTTCGGCATCATATCATGCGGTCTCGACACTGGATCCTGCCTGGAGGAGCAGCAACGCAGAGAAGATTCAGAGCGCGAGTCGCAGCGTGTTCAGGAGGCACGCTTGGCACACTGGAAGTAGTAAATGCAGAGGACATGCAATGTAAATGTGTAAATCTCTTCCGGAACACCTTTCGTCCTTGATGTCTCAGCACGAGGAGCTGCGACGGCAGCGCGAGGAGTTGAAGGCGCTGGAGGAGGAACGCCAGGACGGCTGCCGGAGCTGGGTGTGATGATTCGATGGTTTCGACATGTTTCGACATACTAATTAGGACGGCAGGTGTGACCGTAACTCCGATGCACATCGTGTGCAGGAGTTGGCGCAGCGAGAAGAGCAAGAGATGCAGCGTCGGAAGCAGGACGGCTGGACAGTGAGAGCTCACAAACTGTTCTTTTGACTTCAGAACTCCATCAGACAAAGTCAGAGGCTCTGCTACTCGATAGGCCTGTGCGTGTGCAGGAAGGGGAGCAGGAGACCCAGCGCCTCGCGGCAGAGGCGCGTAGCATTGGCAGAAAGTCGATGTAGAGAGTGCATGACTTGAAGCCGCTGCCCAGAGTTTCAAAGGGGGGTCGCTGCCAGGCTGAGAAGCAGCGCGCAGAGCTACAGCGTCGGCGAGAGGAGCTGCAAGCGGTTGAGGCGCATGTCATCGTTTGAGCCTCTCTGGAGTTGCTGGTACCTGTCGTGCTGTCTCCGGGATGGTACCAGGCCGCGAGGGAAGAGGCACTGGCGAAGAAGATGGAGGAGGAGCTGCGGAGCTTAAGTGCGATGGAGCCAGTGGCCGGTCCCACGAGGCTATTGCAATTTTCCGAAGGAGCAGCGTTTCTCCGCAGAGCTACAGAGATGGGCAGAGCAGCAGCAGGAGGCACATGCACTGCGCATACTGCATTGCGCTGCTGACACACTCCGCCGTCATTTTGTTTTTGCATGTGCTTGCATGTGTGTGTGTGTGTGTGTGTGAGACTCCTGGTTCCAGGGATTTAACCTGCATTACACTGCCAAGCCCCAATCAACAGCAGGGGGATGGGACGCACATCTGTGAATCCCATCCCAAGAGGCTGCCCAGGTGTGGGAACACGTCGAGGGGGGAGGGTTGGGAACGAGGCCCTTCGCCAGCAGCGCGAAGAGCTCCGAGCCTTGGAGGCTCGGGACACCTCGCATCGCTCACACATCCCCCCGCTTCCGAATGCTTGTCCTGTCGGACGAGGCCGAAAGAGAGGAGATCCTGCACAGGAAGCTGGAAGAGCAGCAAAAGCTTCGCGAGGCCTGTGATCAAGTGGTCTGGTCTTCAAGTCTCTCCCAATCGAATCCAACAATCCAAAATCGGTATCAAAGTTGGCCCTCAGAGTTCGGTTTCGGCAACCCTTCGCATCTCGTGGCAGGACGAAGAGGCCGAGGCTCAGCGAGCTGCTGAGGCAAACCACGAGACTTCAAGCGGGAAGGTCTTGGAATAGCCGATGTAACAAAGAGCTGATCCGCGGGCAGGCACGACGACAGCGTGCTGCCGAAGCCGCCTCAGCGGAAGCGGAGATCCAGCGAAAGCGAACGGCTCTCAGAAACCGGAGGGGCCGGAGGGCAGAAGTCGAGCCGAAATTGCGTGGTACTGCAGCGTACTTGAGTTCGAGCAACTTCAGGGAATCCATAGACAGTCGATCAAGCACCTTGGGTAAATGCAGACATCGGAGCGCCAGGAGCGTCGGGTTGCGTGCTGCAGCTCACATTATGATGCCGGCATCGGCGGCAACGGGTCCCACTTTCGCCTTGCGTCAATGACATATTCGTATGACGGCGGCGATCTCGCCGATGACTACCATGAAGAACCATCGTCATCACCAGCATCATCACAATCAAGAACTGGCAACAACAGTGACGCCAACGATGTTTCGGTTGGCGATGAAGATCGATACAGATAAAGGTTGGAGGTTGCTGCGGAGGTGGTCCGGTGGTTGTGAATTGCAGAGAATAGGGGTTTTTGCAGGATGATTACCATACACACGTTGTATTCAAAGGTGAAGAGCTGGAGGCACTCGAGGCAGAGACAGACTCCGCCAGGAGGCCCGAGCTCCACGGCGCGGTGATAGTGCCCATGTAGTTGGAGTGCGTTGGATTTCTTGTAAGTGGATGTCACCGATGCCGAATGCCCGCTGAATCCGGGAGAGGCATTCGAGATTCCATGGGTGTCATGAATTGGCTGCTTAACAGGCAAAAGGAGGACGAAGAGCGGCGTCTTGAACAGGAGCAGGCGGGCGCAGCTGGAACAATCAGGAGGGAGAAGGCAGCAAACAGGTGCAAGTCTCCGGTTAGCAGACACAGAAACATGATTTCCAGGCTGGTCTGCCTTAATCTCTTGGCGGTCAGGACGAGAAGTGAGAGATGGCATCTGTTCTCCGAAGCCACTCCTGATCAACATTGGAAGCCCGGAATGCTCTTGCCCGATCACATCCTAGATCTAGACCGCACTAGACCTGGACGGTCGCATGTCCCTCAGACTCTGACGTTTCTTGAGTCTATTAGCCATGCATGCGCAACTTGTCATAAGCAGTCGTAGCTCGGGGGCTTGAGATGAGTCGAGAAAGATAGGATTCTAGGACGATGACAGAATCACCCCTGCCTTGTCCATGAACCGGAGCAATGGCTGAGCCGAGCCATGTTGAAGTGACCTCACCGCGCCACATGGCCGAAAGCTCCGGGAATGTCACGTTGTCCAGCCAGAAATGAAGTCAGATTGTCGGTGGTGCTTCTATGAAAGGGGGCATTGACACACCAAAGGGGCCATGTTTATGATACCATGGTAGTATCTCAGAGTTCGTAGCTTTCTCACGGTGCTGCAGTCTTGAAGGCTCGGCCGCTCTTGTTTCGGGACACATGCAGTGGCCAGGTCTTGCAGTGACAACTGCATGGGAACTTTTCTCCGACGAGCCACTTGGAGCCAGCGTGGTCTCAGCATCACCTCGACAGCCGGAGTGGGTTCTTAAACATGTCGGCCGAAGTGCGAGGTTTCGGCGCGCACTCGAGGACTGCTTGCTGCGCTTGCTGCTGTTGCCGAGACAGGCGTGCGCGGCGTGCCATCCGAAACACGTGCCCCGGCTTGGAAGGACCACTTGCGAGAGCAAGATGAGCGCCTGCAACTCTTCTTTGATCAGCTGGCACGTGACCAGGTTGGGCCCTCAGAATTCGTGGGGGTGCATCGCAGACAGCAATTCGACATCGTTCGCAAGCAGCACTGTTAAGAGCTCGGCATGGGAAAGTTTCACCTGACGAGGTGATCTGTCGAGGCTTCGATCGAGAGGCGCTTGACGATCCGGCCACTTGTCTGAGAAGAGGCGTTGAGGCTTTGCAAGGGTGGAGCCCAGACTGCGAAGGTCCCGAGCGAGAAGGAAGCAGCAGAGGACAAGGTGCACATTTCCCCACAAGCGAAGTCGAAAAGTAATAAGACTAGCAATCTTCAATAATGGTAACAGTAATAATAGCTAGCTATACTGATAACAGTAATGATAAATTAGATTCCCCTACGAGGCACAGCACGAAGGAACTTGGCTCAACGGCGACGACGTGAAGGAGCCGATTGCACCAGGACCCAGACCGAGCCTTGGCCACCTCATCCTTACAGTATCTCTTCAAAATACAGAAATCGAACCTGGATAGATACATTCTGAGCCATATGGGCTATATACATGTATAATACCTATGCTGCATACTTGTATGAACTCATATGTTTGTACATTCTGTGTATGCATTTTGCGATGTATGTCTTCTTGGGTCTGCAACGGAGTGTGTACTGGTGCTGCTGCTTGGCATTTCTTTGTTTGCCAGCTGCTCTCTCTGAGTCTGATCTGCCGGCCTGCGAGTCCACGTCAGCTTGATGCCCGATGTCCGACTGTGCACACTGCAGCGGTGCTGGAAGCCGTGGCTTAGCCTGTCAGCTCTGCTGAGGAGACCCTACATGTATCCCCAGCCACACAAAAGTTGACAACTATGGCCGGCAAGCGATGGAAAGCTGTTTGCCAATATTCCATTCCATGTTCCTGTGGACACTCGAACCCAGGGAAGACTCGACAAAGGAGGCTTTGCTGCAACCAGTGCTTGGTGTGTTGTCAGAGGTCGAGAAGACTGTTGTGGCGAGAAATAACGTTTGAATGCCGCCCAAAAGGTTGCTCAGACCAGGGCACATACAGTATTTTACGTATGGATACATAGGTAGAGATACATGCGCTGATCTCAATCTCAATCTCTCCTTCCGGGATTCCCTCAATTTGCTCTATCTTTCTCTCGCTCTTTTTCTCTGTCCTCTTGCTCTCGCCCTCAGGCAAAGGGTCGCATCCCGACATACACAACGGTGTCTGCATCTATCAACATCTACATGCACACCATGTAAGAGTGTTATCGTATCTTAAATGCGCCGAGGTAGAAGGCAATGCCGTTGTCGCGCTTGCCAGCCTGAACATAGAGGCTGCATCTTGAGGTTTGCCTGAACCTCGTTTATGTAGGGGTGTATTCCTCCATCTACTTGCCCTCCCTAAGACTTTCAGAGTCTAGCGCTGGATCACCGATCGGCAAAACGCGCTGTTGACTTGTTGTTGCAAACACCCTCTGTGCAGGATTCGATGAGCAACCCTACAGCCAACAGGTCCTTATCGAAGGACCTTGGAGCCGCGGTGGCGCAGCAGGCCCTCGAGACGGATGCAAGCCCAGGTATGGGGCAGAACGGGCAGTGATGGGGGGGGGGGGGGGGGGGGGTGTCGGTAATCAAGTACGAATTGCGTGTGCTGCCTGCAGGAACAAAAGCTGCAACAGCGCCATACTCAAAGTGGCGGCGCGTTCCAGGCATTTCTGAATCCCTGGACGCTTTGCCAGATGACTTTGACCGCGCTTACGATGTGATGCTCCCGATTCCTGCATTCGCGCACGGCACCGCACGCTCATTTCGTATAGTAGTAGCTGCCTGTCGAACAAATTGCCTAGGCCATGGCTCTTTTCTTACAAGCTTTCCTTGCATTCAATCGAGTGGGATCCAAGGGCCGCTCGCAATGCTCGCTTGCGACACAAACGGTTCCTCCGAACCTCTGGCAGCATGGTGCAGAACAGACTATGGACAAAATGTGGTATCATCACGGTTAGAGATGGACAGTCCGTAGATCAAACAGGTCAAACAATAGAAACTAGCACCAGCAAATTCGATCTGACGTCAAGATACTGGAGGTGGCGTTCTCGTATATCGCAAGAGATCTTTTCAAAACCATCACCCTCGAAGTGTCAGCCTTGCGTGGCTCAGGAGCAAACGAGGAGGCCGCGCCACCGCCCATAATGTCCTCCTGGGTCGCTTGCCGCGTGAAGCAGCTCAGCACTCAACTGATGAGCTCGTCGCTTGGTCTTGAATTCCTAAACACTCTCGTTTAGCTTTCTTTCACTCCCTTTCCCCTTCGTGCTTTGAGTTGCGTGGACTGTTAGGAGCCATGCTGTGTGCTGGGGCTGCTTGGACTGTCCTTAGGCTGTCGTGGGCCGCAAACCTCGAGGAGCCCGAAAGGACCTCTTGCCTGGCGGCGTTCATCCAGGATCCGATCTTCGTCGCTTGGTGGCAAATGATCAGGCGTCGTGTTCCTTTGCATCCACGACAGTTGCAGCATTCAGTCATCGTGCTGAACTCCGGAACGGCTACAGACTTCATGCAGTGGTTGTAGCAGCAAGGTCTCTGCTGTGGTCTGCGCTATTGTGGCGAATACCGCATACACCACATATTCAGTGTGCCGCCCAGCTTGTGCAACCAGTTCCAAATCACCGTGCTGTCGGAGAGATCTCGGCTGGCCTTAGCATGCCCTAGCGAATTCCAAACCCTTTGTGCAGAAATTCCAGACCTTGCCATGCAGCGACTTCATGAACACCGGAAACATGGAAGTCGCCGCCAGGTAATTCATTGGGGAGGTTGAACAACGCATATGCAGTTCGCTGACATAGATAAGAAGGACATTATCGGCGGGGAATACATATCACGCAACCCTCAAAGTCGCTTTGTCTCACACCGACCAGACTCGAAGCACCTCTGTGTGACACAAGAGTGTGTGGTGCACGCCCGATCCCGCGCGCATTGCTACAAGTACGACAGCCTGCCTAATGAATCCAAGTCCACTGCTTCATGGCACCTGCAATCAACGTAGTCAATGGAATTCACTGCGAGCAAGTGGAAAAGGATTGACTTGAAGACTTTCCAAGTTTGATACAACACGTTCTCCGTGAGTTTGGCAGCGGCTGTGACAGCTGGGTGTGGCTTGTTGCTGAAAGCATTTGTGGTCCTGAGACAGCGCTTAAGAAGTGAACACATTGACATGGTTTGCCCAGCTTTGCCCGCTCGCTTTCGTCAGCTCGTTGAATTGCTTGAGCTCCGGTCTCGAGTCTCCTCGAAATAGGCTAGAATCGGCAAGCAGAATCCTGCTGCACAGCCACGCTGTGCATGCAAAGGCCAATTATGAGATGGAGACCCTGGGCCAGGAGCATGAGTATCATCAAACCATGGAGGCAGCACCTTGCTCGGCATTGAGGTTGGTTTGTGTGTTTATCTGGCGGCATGTGCCTGCCAGGGCCGTCCCCATGCTCAGGTCTTTCTCGGTGTCTTTGTCTTGGAGCCAGCTGCCAGAAAGACCGGTTGTTTCGATGAGACTTCTGTTAGTTGATCAGTGTTTTGGAGCACGGGCTCCGAAGAGAAACAGGCTGGTTCAAGAATGCGTAGGCTGCTTCAACAGGTTGCTCTTGAAGCTCTTCGTTCATCGCCTGTACTTCTTCGTCAACGAGGCACAGTGGTTCACATGGCGAAACCTTAGTGCGTGGCCAGTGTAGGGATGACTGACGGCTGTATCGAAGTCTCTGCCGTGTGAGTTGACAGGAATGTCTATAAAGTTTACCATGCAGTCGACCGGGGGTCGTTTGCAGTTTCGTTACCCTCGTCCGCCCCTTTGTTGTTTGCCCCTTGGTTTCCCAGCATTTCCCAGCTCAGTCTTTCTTCTGATCAAGTCCCAGCTGCATGGGCCTACCTTTGCCAAGCGTCTGCAGTCGATTTAATTGCCAGTGTTGCGTAAGGTGTTCGAGCACTAGGTTCGTGCTCCGCTGCTGGTGGCTTACCGCATGGTGCCCGTCTATGAGAATTCCGTCGAAGGTTAACCAAGACGTCTAATCCACGATTTTGTTAAGATCTTCGTCGTCTGCTCGTACAAGGCATCGGCTGCACACCATTTTCCTCTAACTCTTTTCAGTTGGAGTCCTATACGATCTTATACGTGCGCGCCGCTTCTGCTTCTCGGCAGTGCTGATTCACTCGGAGTGCCGTTTTGCAGCTGCCTGTCATGTCTGCCGTTTTGCCCGACCTGGCCGTGCAATGCCATGCAGTACGGATGAGAGCAAGGCAAACATCGATTTAGGACGTATGCGATGACGTTTTCACCACTGCCATGGAAAGGTTTAGCCATGTGCCGAACGATCGATCAGTTCGAACGAAGAACTCGCTCTGGGAAAGGCTGCAGAGAGCCAAATAAACAATTGCTGGGCTCATGATCTTAAAAACTGTCGGCTGCTGCACGATCAGCTAAGCAGCTGCGCTGCAAGGATTGGCATTGGAACTGCTTTGACTTCCTGATTTGTGCGACATCCGCTTGTGATGTTCTTGGCCTTGCGCTGCCGGTGGGCGGCGTTTCGTTTGCGAGGCTGGGAGTGCAGCAGTTGCCAGCTCTACTGTTGCGCATGAGCAACTGCGTTGTTGCGACGATGTCATGCCTTGCTTGCATTACACTCTGATTACACTGTTACTACCCTGTTCCAGGTCTTTACGAGTCCTCAGAGTCGCGAAGATCTTGCGCTGCATGGCGAAAGTCGTCTTAGCGGATCAAGGCATTCATGACACCTCTGGCCTCGCTGACACATACTCCGCCTTCAGCTGCCTGCCATGAGAACTAAGGTGTCATCCGAATGCTCAGATTCTTGCGTGAGGCATGCTACATGTTGCCGCGTGGGGAAAGTCAGGTCTGGTACGAACTTGTTGGAGTTGCGACTGTAGCCCCCTAGCCACGCAAGCTTATCAAAGCGTACGCAAGAGTGTGGCCGGAAGGTCGCACCTGTGCAGCTCCAGCACCCATGCTTGTGTCACACCATTCACACATCTGCAAGCATTCGGCAGGTCAGAATTATGCTGATTTGCATGATGGGCTCCATTGTGTCCTTGTTCTGGGCATTCGAAACTTGGCATGAGTCTGTTGACCCATCCTGCACTGCTTGTAGCGCTAGTGGAGCTCACGCGCAACATCGCAAATGGAGGCATGTAGGTGGAAGGGCACACTCAGTCGCTCGAAGTAGTCCATGCAGCGCTGGAATGGATGCACGGGGTGACGGCGAGACGCGAAGTGTTTCCAGGCAGATTTCCTCTACTAGAGAACACCGCACCAAGGTCTTGCAACTGTACTATCCAAGGTCATGCTGGTGTTCACCAGTTTCTTGTTTGCCCTTTTCTTCATGCAGGACGGCTTCGACCAGACAGGGATCGGTTGTTAGCGAAAGTCGGACTGTCTTACGGCGTAAGGGCTTTGCCATCATCGGGGCTGAGAGTGGCACAAGCCCTTGTTGCGTCGAACGCCTGAGAGGAGATGGCTCCGTACTTGGCCGCCAATGCGGCTGTTGATGCGCCGGACAAATGCCCTGGTGGCCCTGAAGACCCTGCCGAGTTATGGGCTTGCCAGCGTTACTACTTCCGAACAATCTTCTCCACAATGCATGCTGCTTGCACCGCAACCAACTGCTGTTTCCGGACTTGTGGCCATGTGTTGACGATGGACCTTGCGCGCGTCAATCTACACAATTTTGTGGTCGGGCTAAGGTCTTGGGTATGGCTTCCACTGGGGGCAAAGACTGGGAGGAGGCATGTTGGGAATGTTTTGCTCAAAAATACCATGCTCAACTGCTAAACTCCCACTGCCTTCCGTTCACTGTGAGTGAGCAGGGAATAGCTGAAGCAGCCGAGCATGCCGGCACAGACAAGTGAGGGGTGATAAAACCCCGAGAGCATTTTTTAAAGTAGATGCATCCGTACTTTGAGAGCAATCGAATTTCTTGTAAAACGATAAGAGTAAAAATAACGATAGCGTAACGTTGGCTCAGATCATACAGTTTAAAGTCCTGTAAAACGACAAGAGCAAAATAAAACGATAGCCATGTTAAGGTTCAAGCAAATGGGTGGGGGGTTTTCACGCACCCTCAAGTGCTTCTCTGTCGAGAATTTCAACTTAGTAAACAGAGGGATCTTCGAGAAGCTTGCAGACTCCGATGCAGGTCTGGAAACTGATCTCTCCAGTCGGCTGGGATACAGCCGGAGCCTTCCTTTTCTACATGGTGTTCTTCATGCTGCCTGATCGCACCTACTTTGAGTCCAGCGTGAAGTCACGCCTGGAAATGCGCGGATCTGTTTGCCTTTTGAACAGCTTTGTTTTCGGGTGCAGATGTGTGTTATGTGTGTTCCGGCAGGTTTGCTGTGATGAACATAATCACAGGCACGCTCGGGCATCCGTCATGGTGCACTCCCATGTGCGATCAAGCAACAATTCGAAGCCGGGCTTGGGCTGCACTGTGGCTTGCAGCCTTGCAGGCCACGTCGCCTTGTAAGCCTGGTACCTTGTGCGTCGGCACCCGCGCCAGGTGTGTTTGTCGAGCATGCATCTATCCTGTCAAAGCCCGATGACGAGGCTTTCAGAGTGGTGAAATTTTACAAAGTTAGCCGAGACGTTGCATCGGATCACAGCTCTCGGTTCACTGTTCAGGAGGCCATGCTCGAGCACATGAGACAGCTTCGTCGCTTGCGTGCATTTCGCCGTGCCCAAACATTCTGATCCATTTTGTTGCTCTCAATGTGCTTCAAGACTGCGCAAGTATGTAAAACATTGCACTTGTGCTCGAATCAGCTGTATGTTGCCAATACCCCGGAAAATTGCCGGTGAGGTAGCGATGTCGAATACCTGACAGCATCTCGGACAGTATCTGGAGTTTGGAAGATTCCCCTTCTGCTCCAACGTGATTGTGTTTCGTGAGGCGATTATGGAGCTGATTGACAAGGACAAAGCCAGACAATTTCGGAGCTCGAAGCTCACCTTGCGACGGGCTCCTTTTGCTGTACGCAGAGATCACCCCGTTCGAAACATGCCCACGTCCCCTACGGTAGAAGTCCAGCTGACACATGCCAGGACAAGTCTGGCTTCATCTCTGTCCGCGAGTTCCTCACGGCGATGCAAAACGAAAGGACCCTCTACACGTCACCTTGATGCTCTGTCACATGGCTCCTGTTGAGCACTCTTGCTGACTCACAAGCGAAAGGATCGAATACTCCCTTCGGTCGATCGGTGCCTTGGCAATTGGTGCTCGCCTCCTGATGATGCGCTTCTGGGTCGTGGGTGGTGAACCTGTAACCCAGACCCGAACACATCCTAAACTTTTGCTTAAAGTAATTACGCCGAGCCGAGGTTGGTTGCTATCTTTCGAACAGCGCGCAATGGAGGGTCTCGTAAGTGCGAGTATGATCCGAATGGATCGAATAGTTTCGGGCAAGAAAGAAATTTGCGATTTTCAAGGCCAGCTTCTGGATTATGATTCCGTAAGAGTGAAGCCAGTGTCCCGTTCAAAGCATTGTGTCTGGAAGTGTGAGCAGGAACATTCATAAACTGTAGGCTTATCAGGAGGGAGGGAGAGTCTCAGAACCCGTCTGAGGTGTGGACATGCGCATGCCAGAGAGGCTGGCGATCTAGTCATTCGGTGCGTGCTTCACTTGAAGCGGATTGAGGCATGGCATTACAAGTGTACTTAGCAGCTGGCTTTGCGCTTTGACACAGCTCGGCAGGTACTTCACCACACTGGCTTCACTCAGCCTCTCGGCTTGCATGTGGTCTGTCTTGCAGGTGGTTTGTCCCATCCTGCCTCACTTTGAGATCTTTGAGACATGTGACATTCCATAAATCTCAGGTGACAAGAAAGAGCTTAGCATCAAGGAGCTCGTGTACAAGATTGTGGACATGAAAGGTCCCTTTTTGGATTGGTGCATCTCTAGCTTCTTTTCCACGAAACCAGGCAGTCTTGATGATCCCGTGATAAACAGCCAAGGTTCTGCATCCCGAGACGGAGTCCCAGTATCTGCCTGGCATCATGCTTTCATGCTGTGTGAGCTGTGCATGCAGCATGCACATCCCTAAGAATTCGCTGCGTCTCTCGTCTGACACATCGACATGTTTGCAGGAGATGCCGGGCTGTGAAGTCTCAGAGCGACGAGGGCCGGTGTCAGCATTTGTTAAATGCTGACGCTGACACGCATTCGATCTCAACTGATTTCACAGCCCTTATAACGAGGCCGCGCACGGGGGGTCGGGGCTTTTGGGGAAGGCAATCCCTGACAAAGAAGATGCAGCTCGCAAACACGGTGGCCCATGCAGCGCGAGATCTCAGAAAGGAGAACGGCATCGAGCAGTGCGGCTTTAGATATCCGCAACAGCCAGATCAGCACAAGCGCGAAGCGTGCAATGGGGGAATTGTTGCAAAAGGTTTCCTGTTGATGTTTGAGCAAAACAAAAGCCAGACAGAAGAGCAGAACTCAGGTATCAGGTTCCACTGATGCAGTCCGTGAGAAAGCAACGGCTTACAAAGTAGGCAAGCCGCAAGCTTGGCCCCGCTCCAAGTAGTCGCAGTTAGAAAGCGTCCAACGAAGAATCTTATCTCGAGCCGTGGAAAATCACCGGTTGGCACTGGTCAGTCCAATCCACATCGGGCGTTTGCGACATTGAATCTATGGCTTCTCTGACTTGCTCTCAGCCGAAACTAGCATTGCGTAAGATTCGCTTGTATTTCTGAGGCCGATGTGGAGCTCCTGAGTTTGGAGACCAGGATCCTGAAGCGAGAAGTGACGGAAATGTTTGCAGGCAAGGAGTTCGCAAGCCAGAACAGATTCTGCTGAATTCATGCCCCACGCGAAACAAGGTTGAAGTGTCTTAAACTTCTCAAATGGCTTGCAGTTTTGGCAACGCTGCTTAGTGCAACATGCAGGCCTCAAGAAGCTTCTCCGTCAAGTCAAGGACTGCCTGCCATGGTTGGGAGATCAGTTGCCCCATCCGCAGCGTTACAGAAGAGAGATCATGAAACCAGAGCTTTGGTGGCGCTGCAGCCGCCTTCCTTCAACACGCAGATACACCCTGCAAGAAGCTCCCAAGAACACTGCGCTGCGCTGTGCTTTGCATGTGCTGTGCACACGTGGTTTTTGCATTTTGGCATCAGAGGCCTCTCCTGCCTCGCGTGGAGCGCTGTCACCGAGATCGCCCGTGCCACGGAGACGGAGCGTGAATCTCTCGACCCCCGCATCCCCGAGATCCGTAGATACCTGGAAGGGCAGAGAGGGCCCTGACTCTGGGGCCCAGAGGCCCTCCAATGTCGTGGAGCAATGTTCTCCTTAGCCATCTGCCCTTCAAACGGCGCGAGGAGAGAGAAGATGTGCAATTGGGCAGAGCCTGCAAAGATCAGAACGGTAAGGGTTTGATGATCTTGTTTTTGTCTTGGTTGAGTCGCTGCAGACCAGATGCAAAAAAAGGTTTGATTTTGTTGAGATCATGTTTGATCTGGCTCACCCAGCTGCGATTAGCGCTTTTCCGCTGGAAGCTCAGACCGTTAACGAATCGTCGAAGCTTGGTTGCAGATCTGATGGTTGCCGGGAAATGCATGGCAAAGCCGTCGCATGAGAAGATCTGTGAGTCGGACACAGATTTGCCGCTCCGCGCTGCGCCCGGTGTCCGCCTGTCAATCGAAACCTCTTGTGAACTTCGGAGACACATGCTGTGCCCACAGGCATGAAACGGGGCCGAAGGTATGCATGTACATCCTGCCAGTAGGGGCGATGAAACAGTAGCGAGAACTTGTAAACTTGCAAGCATTCCGACGGTACGGGGACACACAAGGCACGAGCAATTCTGCACCATTGCGAGCGGTGCTGAAAGGACGGTAGGAGCCCGGGCCCGGCCGCTCGGTGGCGGCTACTGAGCCGACAGTTTCACCGACGTCAGAGGCGCAGCAAAAGAACCGCGAGTCGAAGAAGCTCAGATCTTTCAGACTTGAGCCTTGAGGGTTCCAAAGCTGTGCTGAGAGTTCGAAACTTCGACGGAGGTTTTCCTGGCGACCGCCGCCGAGGAAGCCCAAAAGCGTGCTGCAGAGGCCGAGGCGGGGAGCCAGCGGAGCGGCAGAGCGCTGCTGCATGATGATGCATGCGCGGCTGTGGCTTGGATACGGCGTGCCCGGGGCTGTCTCAGAGTCTCAGGCGCAGCAACAGGAGATCCAGCGCCGGAAAAAAGAGCTCGAGGCCGTCAGCCCCCGCAGTCGAGTGCCGCCGAGCCTACTTGTACATCCTTGTATACTTGTAGGACTTGGAAGAAGCGAGGGATGATGCGGTGCTGCTCTTGGAATCTTCTTCACGGGGTGATGCCGAAAGGGGCAGGTGCTTGAGAGCACACATACTCAAGGCAGCAGGGGTAAAAAGCTGTCTCGTCCTGCTCGGTGCATGCGTTCCGGTTCAAGGACAGCAGTACTCGAAAGCGAAACAATGTTGCTGTGATGCATGGGCTCGTTCTTCATGGTAACCGTTAACCATTCAGGCCAGACGATCGCAGGAGCTTCGAGAAGAGCAGCGCCAAGAGGCTTGACAAAGCAGCGCTTTGCAGAGACAGCTGGGCGATGTCCTGCTAAGAACGAGGTAGCCCGAGCAGAAGAAGAGCGGCTGCGACCTCAAAATCATCCAGCTGGCCAGCGTATGGACCTGCTCAGTCGAATGTGTATCTTCTTCAAAGTCACCCAAGATCGAAACTTGCTGAACACGTAGAGGTCTCGCCTCGCGGAGGAAGCAGTTCTGCAAGAGGCACTGGTGAGCCTGCAGCGAAAGCAGCGGTTTTCTTGTGCTGCGTAGGAGGTCTGCTTTGAAACTCGCAGATTCCTTGCCCTGCCGTGCTGTTGCTGCAGGGCGGGAAAGTTGATATCATGAGCCGAATCTGCCTTTGGATCCGCATGCCTTTGATTCCATGGTGTCTTTGCAGCCATTCTTGGCTTTCTTGCTGTCATGACCCTGCAGCAGGAGCATGCGCAAGTCATTGAAGATAGCCAAGACCAGCGACTTAGTTTGCGCGTGACTTGTAAGCACACCAACAGATTCAGATCATCTCCGTCATATCGTGATGGCAGACTCCACTGACGAAGGACCTGGTGCAGGTGCCGCTTCGAGTGGGATTCGAGTGTCCGCTGCTTGTCAGAGACTTGTGTAGTCAATCTAATCAGGCCAGATTCGCTGGGCTAATCCTCGTGTGGCTTCGGCCTTGGAGGAGAGGGCTAGAGTCAGAGCTCAAGCCACCAAGCTTGAGGGGCGCTTCGCCAAGCGATGACTGCAAACTCCCACATCCAGGAGTTGCGGTCACTTCCAGAAGCAGATGGTGTGGGGGCCGTAGATTTGCTTCGCCAGAATTTCCATTCCACGTCTGTCCGAAACATTGTCGGGATTTGCCATAACCATCCACCATTGCGGCTCGATGAGATAGCTCTTGCCAAGTTGGGATGGCGTTCCGAGGGCCAACTGATTGCCGCGCTTTCGCTAGATAGCCAACAGTCGTTGTTGTGGGAAAGCTTTCCGATTTTTGTTGGCCTTCGACAGAAGAGTTCGCTGAGCAACCGGCGACACCTCAAATACATACCAGTACGGCATGCACGACCCAGGATCAGGATCAGAGCCTATCAGAACCGAGTCCTGCTTCTGTCCTCATAACATAACATCCCTGGAGCAAGGACCTGCTTGCTCTCGACTCGGAGCTTTTAGCTGCGGCCTTCCTGGCCCGCTGCGACTTCGACGTGACACGCGCAAGAGAGGCCATGCTGCGGTTCGGGAAGCCCCGGGAAGCCTGCTACAGACTCGTCTGTGTGTGTGTTATATGGTTCTCACGCCACACGTGCCCTTTGCGCTTGATTACATGCTAGTCAGCTTTCAGCGAGGGGTGAATGCAGTCTTGACACACCACAGGCTGGTCGAATTTGATTACATGCTCGTCAATTTTTCAGCAGGGGGTGCAAGCAGCTCGCTCAGTCTTGCACCAACGAAGACACTGAACAAGAGCTGGTGAAGTCCAACAGGACGCCATTGGACCTACCTGCAATGTGATAATAAACGTAACAATACCTAGAATCTAGAATCCTCGCTGCACATTGATTATCATCGCTGTTGTTGCCTAAACAGTTGTTTACAGCATTCGCGAGCCAATGTCTGCACAGGCTTGAACGTTCAGTTCGCTGAGGGCTTGCACATGAGCACATGCACGTCTACCGCAATCTGAGCTGTTCCTTTGAACAGCAATCCAGTTGACAACATTTCATCCAGTCTTTCTCTGGATGTATGCCTGCCTAGATGGATGGATGGATGGATGTGTTTTCATGTATATATATA
The DNA here is from genome assembly GCA_905221635.1 of Symbiodinium sp. CCMP2456. NCBI lineage: Eukaryota > Dinophyceae > Suessiales > Symbiodiniaceae > Symbiodinium > Symbiodinium sp. CCMP2456. The sequence goes on along the minus strand of CAJNDV010034852.1, from coordinate 44,260 downwards.
TACACACCTGAATTACGCAGTATATGTGTGCACGTGTGTGTAGGTGTGTTCATGTGTTTTTGAATGTTCGTATGTTTGCTTTTCTGGTTGATAGGTTCATTTGTATGTATATGTGCATGTATATATATATATATACATACATGTGATGTAGTGAGAGTGTGAATACTTGTACCCGTACCTACATTTACACACAGAAATTTTGACATTTGCGTTATACTCAGTTACATCAGACCTATGTCTGTCTCATGCGCAGATGCGCACACAACGAATGTTTGCAGTATCCTTGCAAAGGCCATTGCGCACACTGCAGCCTGGCGGAAGCAGAGCGGTGCGAGTGAGGCCGTTCTGAGATCAGTTTCCAGGAAGGATGATTTGGAATATGTCGGGGCTGACCCGGTCCCTGCACACCGAACAGGTGAGGAAGAAGTTGCTGGAAGAGCCCAAGATGAGGCCAAGCATGGAAGAGCAATCGTGGCTGCTGTGGCCAAAAGCTATAAAAGCTGCGAGTGTCCCGGTTGTCGATGCTTTTATTGTGTGGTGGCAATCCTGCACCCGGCAGTTTTTCCGACTTTCCACATGGGCCAGCCGTGCGGCACCCAATTGTCAGCGTAACCAATATTAGGACTCTCCGGCCGTGACTCGCAAGTACAGGTGCTCAAGCACTTCCCACAGTGTGAGGGCGGGGCGGCTGTGGACAAGCGGGGCTTGCCTTATGCCATTCGATGTGTAGGACCACCGGACCGCGCTAGACGAACTGACGTCGGAATCTGCTAGACGCACGGTCTGTCGCAATGCGTGTATGTATATATATATATATATATCCTACGTACATGTACATGAACAGTCATTAACATGTACGTGTGTTTAAAATACTGTACAGTACAGTACCTTAGCTGATGAAGTGCGCCGCAGGAATTGCCGATGCAGTTGGCCTTTTCTCGGTTATCACGGAGGACAGATGCCATGTGACACGGTTCTTCCTTGTTCAACTGGGCCGAGACGGAGAACCAGTGACCCCTTGAGGACGAGATGTTGCAATTCCAGACGCATTTGCCACTCGTCAAAAGACGGCCTGCCGTCCTGATTGAACTGGTCTGACTGCGCTGCACACTCTGCTCTCAGATGTGAGTGGCGGCTGCTGCAGCTCGAAGACTTCGCTCGAGCGACGGGGCAACTAACCGGCCTTCTGATTGTCCAGGCGGAACGGGAAGGGCCCGCTACAAGTGATAATGCCATCGTGAGGCCGAGTTTTGCACTCTACATTTCTGCCAGGATATGTTCGCACCAAATGGACTATTGAATGCTCCTTGTCTGCATGGGATGCACTTATTGACGACGTCCCCGTTGCGCTTGCCTGGGCTTCGAGACCGCTCGTTTGCAAGGGCCGCCAACTGATCACCCGCAGACACGAGTATTTAATTAGCCACTGCATGATGCGCGATGTTCTCCATGTGCAAGTTACGTAATTTGTCGGTGCACAGAGGCAACGAACGACATCTCTCCTTGAGTAGCCTTGCGCACAATCTTTCCCGTGTCGAGGCTTGGCGAAAGCATGGCAGCAAGTCCAAGATCATGAGACGTCTTACCAGCATGATGGACGAGCACTATCCAGGCGGCTCGTATCGTTGGAACGCAGCGAGGGACAGGGCCTTGAGAGGTCAGATGTGTTCTGAGGTGTGATGGAGTCTGTTCTGCTGGTGAATGCCCCATGGGCCATGCACGCTATTCTGCGGATCCTGACGCCTTTGCTGCCGCAGAGGGTGGTCCAGGTCTCAGCTTCTTGCAAGGTGCAGTGTCACAACATGTCACACAACACTCGAAGACCGAGCTCGAATGCAACTAAACAAAGTTGTTTCTGGTGAAGAGGGCTGTGCGGGCTGAGCCAGGAGAGAAGTGTCTACTTTACCGAGTCAATGTGTAACCGAATGCAGCGCTCGCGTCTGCGCTGTGACGCTGAAGCGGTCAGGAGTCTGGATTCGTTTTCTTCGATCTCGGCTTGCGCGTGGGACGGGAGGTTGCCAAAGTCGGTTCGGCCTCCTATGGCATTGGCCTGCTCTACGACTCTACACCATGTCCATGCAGACCCACTAGCCCTGATGTGGGTGAGCAGTGAAACTTGCAAGAGGTTCGGGGCGAAAACGCGTACACCGTGGCAATGCATTGTCAAGATATGGACTGCATAGCTGCTGCATGAAATGCTCTTGATGTTGCGCTGGGTCCTTCTGTTCTTTTCCATGACGTGCCGAACGAGGGCCATGCATGTTGTGCAAACCCTTGTCGCGTGCATTGCACGTGCTCCTGGTACTGCATGCTCTTTTTCCTTTTCCTCTTATGAGCCCGTTTGGTAAACTCAGCGAAACAAAGAAGCCGTGCTTCTGAGGTTAAGAAGCTCCAGGTCGTGCCGATGGCGCAAACTCCCGCTCCCAGCCTGCACTTATGAGGCAGACCTAGAAATCAGTGGCGTCAATGCCTACATTGTGCACCTGACGAGTGTACAGCAGCAACCAGCAGGAGCGCCTGCAGCAGCTGGTCGACGTGCGCACCCCGGTATAGGAAGTGGAGACGATTCTGTGGCTCGCCCTTCTAGCTGGGTGCCTTCTCAGAATTTCTCAGATGTACTGCTGCTAGCCCAGTCTTTCTGCGTGACATGGATTGGTTGCCGCGATTGACCTACAGGTGGTGCTGCTAGATTGCTATAATTCCAGCTACATCTACCTTTGACATGACCACTGAGACTTGCATTACTCTTGCATTGCTGTGCATGGTCTTTTTGTCATCGCACCATTCACTTCAGAATTGGAGGCTCGCAGGATTACATTGCTCGTTTCCTGTCTTGACAGAAAGTTCCCCTTGAAATTGTGAGCCAATGGCGCCCGCACGCCCAGGAGTCGAACCTGCCAGAGTTCCTGGGAGGCTCAGACCTGGCCTTTCTCCGCAGCAAGCTTGGGCAGTGCTGGCACTGGCTGCAGGAAGTGCTGCTGATGCTGAATTCGTGCCCGCACGAGCCGCGCTAGTAGCTAACGGATCAGGCTCGGTTCACGGCAGTAGCCTTGTGACATCTGTCGGTGTGAGTGCAGATGCTTGGGTTGACTTCCACTAGCACTGGGGTCCATGAGCCACGCTGGACAAACGGATGGCCTGCTAAACTTGTCAACTCTCTCGTGTGCAGGTTCTGAACTCTTCATCAAAGCTGGACAGACGGAAGAGCCGCGAAGCTCGGAGTTCCGACAGCCACTGCAGAAGCTCCAAGCATCAGAATCGCCCTAAGGCGCAGTCTTGATCTGCAGCAGGGCGACATTGCGGCCTTCGGCCTGTCCGTGGCCAACGGCCCACGCCCCGTTTCGCCTCCACAAGGGCCGACCTTTTGTGACTTTTTGGGATGGGTTTGAGCCGCGAGGCCTGGACATTCTGTTTGCCTGCCACTTCGAGTCGGAGGAGGCTGGCTGCTGGCCGCTGGCCTGTTGATCTCACGATCTCCTACGGTCCTATGGTCGGTATATCTTGTGAGCAGAAGACAGCACGGCCGCACGGCATCAGAATGGCGTCTGCAAGACAAAATCTCGTCGTTCGAGCAGATGCAGGCTCATGCGCGCGCACGGCCTACAAACGTGCAGTAGTTGTACCATCCTTGAGATCGGTAGAGACATCTCCGAAGACTGCTCCACTCCATGGAAATCGCGAGAAGAACGGCGAAGTGCTTCGCCACCTTCATCTTCTGCGGCAAGCACGAGCAATGCTTCAGCACAAATCGTGAAACAGCCATCGAGTCCTCTTGCCAGATCTGAATTACAAGATCCACCATCTACTGCTTTCCTGAACTTGGAGAACTGCTTCGTTGTGAGCTCGCTGCAGGCGTTTTCCTGTGATTGCTTGCAATGCTCCCAGACGATTTGCACAAGCTACGGTATCTCATCCCAAAGCCCAAATTGATACGAAATGTCGGAGTTCAGTGTGGCAGCAACGCGGATCCTACTCAGCCCCGATCCGGCTGGCAGGTCTGCTGTGAAATCTAGCATGCTCGATTATCGGCGAGAGCCTGCATGTCGCGTTTCGATGCGTTGGATTTACCGCTGACACTTTCTGGACGCATGGCGGGCGCCCAGAATGCACACTTCACACACTGCTTGAACTTACATAGAGTGCTCGCTGTTGAATCTAAATCTAATTTCCTGTGTTTGATGTCCTCCATGTTTATGGTATCAGGCTGGCTTCTGAAAGGCTCATGCCTATGCCGCATGCCTGCCTGCGCATGTGTGTGTGTGTGTCATTGCAAAGGTTTGCGTTGTAGTGATTTTTGTAATAGCAAGAGTACAGGCGCAGTTGTGCAGGAGGCAGTGGAAGAAGTGTTCACAGCCAGACGACTGCAGGAGGCCAGGGCCAAAGGTAGGTTTTTGGGGAGGAAAAACCCGCTTGGGGCTTTGCCTGTGAGGAGAGCTCCAGCTTCTCGGCGCCAAGGGATGGAAGGCTGGTGCTCACCTTTGACAACTCCTACAGCTGGGTGCTGTGCTCGGCAGACTCGGCATTCGCATGGAAGCGATAACTGTAAAAGCAGCGAAGCGGTCCGGCGGAACGAGGTGAAGCCCAAGGATGTGCGCTTTGAGTTGTCCAAGCTCCTCGCGGAGGCACTGTGTTGGATGCGACTGTATTGACTGTGGTATGTGAACAAAGGTGTGCGACATGTGCGACATTACTTTGGCTGTGTGTCTATAGTTGTTGGAAGTGTCAGAGCTGCCACACCTTACCTACCGACTGTCCAAATGATAGAACAGCATTTGCCAACTTTGTGTTGCGTGCTTGACACCAGCAAAGCAGTGCAGGATGATGAGGCTCCTCCTCCAGTGTCTGAGGGCCTACAAGAGGCAACAACTGAAACGCCTTCTAGCATGGAGTCACCCAGCACACCATCGGAGATGGACGTGGCCGGCTGACGAGTTTGGGCGTGGCAGCTGTTTTTCCTTCCTACGCTGCTGCGTCATCTCGTGCTTGTTTGAGATGCAGTGGAGCCCTGTTCAAGCGCCCGTTTGTTTGACTGACCTGCCTCTGCACATGTGCAACTAGTGTGCCCAGCCGGTAAGGCCTTGAAATGGCTTCCAGTCTGTCGCCACTGCGAAGACTCGCGGCGAAGAGATGCCCTGTACAGATTTCGAGGGCATCCGCGCGAATCCGTGATCCGGAAGCTTCAACGTGGTTGAAATCTCGGAGCTGCGAGCTTGCCTCGCCGCAGAGAAAGGAGGGCAGAGTGGACAGGCCGAGCTGCAGAGGAAGCGCGCGGAGTTGCGCCGGCCTCGGTTGCCTCGATTGCCGCGACGCAGAACTCGTTCTTAGCTGCCTGTTGCTGAGCACCTAGCTGGCTTGCCTGGCTTCCAGGGAAGGCCTCGAGCAGCAAGCGGAGCGCCTCGTAAGGGAACGCCAGGAGCAGGTACACCTCTGAAGCTGCTGGAAGGAAACTCTTGAAAGCTTTCGGACATGCTGCCAGAGCGAGCCGCAAATTCCACCAGTGCATGTGTACGAGCGCACTCCATATCAATGCGCCTTTGAGCCTAGCGCATCAGCCCAGCTCAAGTTCTTTGTTTGAAAACTTGCCCGCTGGAGGAAGAGCAGACATTGCTGCAGGCATCTCGACACGAGGAGGACGCCGGAACAGGGAGGTAAGGAGCAGGTCCCGGTGCTTTCTGGTACCCCCCAATACTATGATGGCGCCACCGCCGTGATTCAGTTTGGCAAGAATCCCAAGACAGCTTGAGGGCCGAATTAAAGCTTCTCGTGGTAGTTATAGACATAGAGTTATAGTCATAGTCAGAGTTCTATTCTTTTCGATTTCAGCTAGTCGGCATCATATGGTCGAAGTTTGAGGTCTAAGCCTTCCATCTTTTCCGCATAGCCGAAGGCGACATCAGTGAGGCATTGGCCGCGTGAGGGTTTGTCGGAGCATGACATCACTGGAGAGCTAGATGTGAAGCCGTGCTTGATGTCAGAAATTTCATTGCGGAGCTGGTGCGAACGAGTTTGGAAGATCATCCTGCGCGCAGGTAAGTTTGTCCGGGCAGATCAAAAATCTGACACACGCCGGAGGGAGGAATAACCAACCCTGACGTCCGAAGGCTGTTGACTGGACCCGTACTGTAGCGGCTAGCCTGTGCCTGAGTGGTATACCGTGAGGAGTCGAGGAAGAGACAGGAGGACCTCGATCGGCGCAAGGCGGAACTCCAGCAGCTCGAGGCCAGCTGAGCTTTGGCTTGCGGAGTGGCGGAGCCAGAGAAGTCGCCTCCTAAAGCAGGCTGAGCAGGAAGAAGCCGCTAGCCGGCTCCCCAACACGAGTGCTGGGACTGGATGGCAGGCAGACATACAACAAGACCGTTTGTGAGCGTTGGACTCTTGTCAAGGACAGCGTCTGGAAGAGGTGGATCTTCTGCCCAACATGCTTTCGGGTTCTTGGAGTTTTGTGTGTCTTAAACGGCCTGGCAGCAGGTTCATATAGCTGGCCGAAGGCCTATTGCCATGGCTGCTATTAACGGCAGGAGAAACAGCGAGAGGAAGAGCTGAAGATTGCACAGCAGGCAGCTGGTCTGACACATTTTGGGTCCACGAAAGAGAAGATTCGTGCTCTGCCACTGCCGGCAATGAGGCCTTGCAGGCTGAGCGCAGGCTGCTCAGCACAGCTCTGCTGCGTGCGTCCATGCGTGCGTCTTGCTTCGGAAGCCGAATCAAGGTGAGGCCTTACAGCAACAACGCCTGGGTCTAAGCACTACTGGAATATCACGAGACTGCCGAGGACGACCGGGAGACAGGAAGCTCACTACGTGCACTTACACGCAGCAGTGAGATACAGCCCTGTGGAGAGAAGTGCACGTGCGTATGCCCAGGCCAGGAACAGCACGACGCTGAAGAGAAAGCGGCGAGCGACCGCCACACCCGTGCCAGATTCCCAGTAGCTCAATAGTGAACAAACGGCTCAGCACAGAGCTGCAAACAGGATAACCCAGCATCAGCACGGGCCTTGTCTAAGCATGTTCGCTAACTTTCCGTTTCCTGTGTCATGAACGTTGGCTGAGGAGGCCGAACTCGCCGATCAGCAGGTCAGCCCGGACAGCCTGGTCTCTACAGAGTTTGCCAATTTGACGGACCGGCTTTCTCCTCACAGCAGTTCTGGCTTTCAGTGGTCGCGCACGTACAATTGGGAAGGGTGGTTGCCGTCTCACTTCTCAAACATACGTTTACGCCTAGCAAAGAAAAGCATTAGCTCTCCGACATCCTTTCTCACGCGAGCCCGAGCATATGCACCAGAAACAAACATGCATCTAACAGTCTGCCAGGACTCGGGCATTGAGAGCTTTAGTGAAGCAAGTAGTGGGCTCCTTATTTGATGTACAGCTACATAAGTATATATTTGCACTCGTTTTGGTGGCACCCACAATAGTCTAGTGTGATCCCCGTGTGCTCCGCAAGCCCCACAGTACAGAAGTAGTAGAGTAGTAGTAGTAG
>CAJNDV010034852.1:6610-28035 GCA_905221635.1 Symbiodinium sp. CCMP2456 | reverse complement strand
ACAAAGAACTTGGACAAATACAGGCTCCCGAACAACCTCCTGTTCACGAAAACCACACAAATATCGACGAATTTGCGTTTTTACACAAAAAACGTCCCCAAGACAAAAGACACACCCCGCGCGGCGGCAAACGCACGTGCTTCCTTGTTGTTGTTGTTGTTGTTGTTGTTGTTGTGGCCAGGTAACTTCGAAGCACCCCCCAAGACTGCAGTGTTTGTTCGACGCATTGGCTGATGTAACATTAGTCTGCATGGGGAAAGGGTACAGAGCTCCAGGTTTCAGGTTCTACGGTTTGTCACGTGTTATGGTCGAGGATATAAATCTACTTGTATGACGTGAGCCTGGAATGATGCTGGTCTATCTTTTGTGCCTGCCCGCTGTCAGGCTTACTATGGCGATGTACTCAAGTGATAGATAGTGCACCTGGAGCCACATGTCCTAACTCGATAAAGTGGGATGACAGAAATGCAGGATTTGCACATCGAGTTTGTGCCTTTGAGCTTGTTGTCCACGATCATTCGCGATTTAGACCTTTAAAGAGACTTCGTAAATGTTATCTTTGTTATCGAATGAAACGACCTCAGTATCTGTCATCTCGCAGTTTCACGCGAGTCCTCATGAGAGATTAGCTGCGGAGCCCGACCGAAGAGGCGTTGGGACTTGCTCCAGAAGTTCAGAAGAGGCCAGCGTCGAAACTTGTTGCGTGCTGCAGGCTAAAACAGCAAAGCCCTGGACGCAAAGCCCTGAACCCCAAATCCGTCAGCCCCAACCGATAGATTGCGACACAAAAAAAATCATTGCACTTCAGCCGCTGCGTGAGCAGCAAACGTCACGCACCCGAAATGACGCGCACCTGCGCGAAGGCCGCGAAGGTAGGCAAGATTAGATTCAGCATGTTGCTGGACCTTGTTTTTTGCAGGCACCGGATACAAAGCGACGGGATTGTCACTGGCTGAAGTGCGCATGCCGCAGGCCCATGCTTACTCGTTTCAGCTGGACCCAAACCACAGCGCATAACAAATAGAGTTCATGGTTTAGGGTGCAGTAAGCTGTTTTCAGTTTGAGTGGTCCTAGAAACTGGCAGCTAGACGTAGATCTTCACTCTTTCGATTCCCAGTACTACACCCTATATCCGGAACCCTACATAGTGCCTTCTATAACATCTTTCGAGTCTAAGCAAGCAATGGTCACTGGTAGTGGTGCAGTCTCCGGCCGGTGCGGTGCGTGCACCTCGGCACAAATAAGCCATACTGCGAACTCCTTCAGGCGGATTGAAGGGATTAAACAGGCTACGATTAGGGGGATAAGCACGAATGAGGGTGCCCACAATCACGGTAGCTGACGACCCCGGCTCCGTTACAACTTTACAGACTTCGTTCTTGCGCGGCATGCGGACATGGGTCCAAAGTAAGCAACCTTGAGAATTTGAAGGCCTTTCTTTAATTGGGACACTGCATGCAAGCGCAAAGTCCTCAACCCTACACCCTAGACCCCAGAGTCTTCCGACCCAGGCTATGCCGTGAGTTCCCACGATTGTTTCTTGGGAGAGCTGCAGGCTGCTGGAAGGCTTGCACTGCCACTTGCAGGAGCCATGCTTCAAAGGAAGTTAGCTATTTCATGATTGTGTTTCTATCAACAAGACCTGCGTCTGCACCTCTGCCTGATCTTTGAATGGCTTGCGTGAGCATTGCGGGCCCACCTTCCCCGTCGTGAAGTCCAGCATCAGCTCGTTCCGCTAACTGCTTGGCTGCCTGGCGTCAGCTTTTCAACCAAAGATGTTCGCACCAGCTGCTTGACCAAAGTTTCTTGTGGTGGTGGCGGCTCCAAGCTTTCGCTTGAGGAAGACTCGTACCTACTACAGTTGGGAGGATGGTTGCATCCATTGGAGGGACCATGCTTCAATGCTGTTTGCAAGCCAAGATCTTGCGATCCGCAGGTCCGCAGAGTACTTTGTCATAGTTGGGCAACATTTTACATTTTTAAGGGTACTTAAACCCAATAAGGAATATAAATTTACATTTTTAATACTACCCAACCATAAACTAGGAGTAGACTGTTGGGCTCTGGATGGTTGGAGCAGGTGCCGCAGGCGCAGATGGACTGCTGCAAGGTCTACGGTAACCATTCGGCTGCCTGTCGGTTTTCATCCCGGTAGCTGCCGCTTGAGTAAACCTGGAGTGCTGACACCATCGTGCTCATCTCAAGTTCTCCCAGACCGACTGGCGCCAGCGATGGAGAGTGGCCAGGGGGTGCAAAGTGTACGCCGCTGACTTTCGTAGTTGGACCGCTGCTGTCTGCTCACGGCCAACTTTGTGGGCCGAGAGCACGTGTCAGGGCATGGCTGGCATCGGCGGCTAAATGAAGCAGACTCCGCAAAGATAGAAGGCATCGAATCGACTTGGGGATTTGGCCAGGAAGACTCTTTCTGACTTAGCCCTCCGCTCATTCCAAGGTCTTCGGTGAGAGGTCTCTCAGCTTCCCTCGGCAAGGCAAGCGTGCGCTACGCTTACCTGGCGTCCTACAGATGCAGGCAATTTACCTGCAAGCTCTGCAGCTGCGAATGCCAGCATCTCAGCTAGGATCTCTGCAGACTGTACAGGGGCGCGCCGCTTCTTTGAGGATGGTAGTTTAACTTATCAGAATGGCCAGCACTCCCTGCCCATCACGCACCTGCAAGAAATTCACGGGCGGCGGTGCCCTGGACCGACCCAGCATGACCATGCATTTCCGGCGTGCATCTTTGGGAGGAACTTGGCAGGAGACGTTGTAGCACTGCGACGCGGCCATGCTTAAATGAGACCTGTAGGTTCTTAGGTTCCAGCTTGCAAGCTTGGGGGTTGAATTGGGGAGATTCGGCGTTGTTTTGGGTGGCGTGTCAGTTGGCTCGATGCTTCGCAGGCGTGCATGTAGGTAGCCCTGACGCCCACATGTGTCCAGGCCTCAACGCTACAGTGTCTTGGTGGAGTGCAGTGGGTGACGTAGACCGAAAACCCAAAACCCTAAACTCTAAGCCCGTGACACAGTGCAGGTTGTTGCAACCAAGAGTTGAAGCCCACCCACGAGGCTGAGACTGCGGTCCAGTATACGTTTTCTCTCATGCAGGTGGAAGTAGCCTAAACGAGGAGGATGTGAAAACAGAAAGGGTAAGAATCTTTTGTATTGTTCAGTTCAAGCCCGCGCCCTAGTCAACATAGACGTTACCAGATCACTGCCCAGGCAGGGCATCGTGCGTGCGGTGTGCGGGATCACAGTATGCCGTGGATCCGTTTGTGGTGTGCTCTCGGCGCCTTGTCGGCCTCGCCTGATTCTTTGGTGGCCGCAGCAGGTATGAAGTCAGATGTCTGACAGGCCAACGCAAACAGCTCCGGTTCCAAGCCAGGCTCTAGCGCAGCATGTAGCGGCGTCATGAAACATCTGAAGTCCCAGGAGGTTGTCTGTAGGGTGGTGCAACCCTGGGCTGCAGCCGAGCAGGACAAAAATCGAGCGTGTGCCTGTAGCCAGCAGAGAATGCAGCTGCAGAAGCTGCGCTGCCGGCCTGTCTCTTGCAAAAGCCCTGTGTGCTTTAGCGGCTTTGCCTGGAAACCAGCCCGGCACGACTTTCGCGGTTTAATGGATCTTGGCTTAGGCCTAAGATCCAGGGTTTGGGGTTGAGGGCCTCCGAGAGGGAAGTCCAGGACAGCCTGATGGCTCATGCGGCAAGCACTGCGCAGCAATGTGGCGGGGTGGTGAGGATTTAGGTTTCTTTTGGTACCCTAAATATTAAGTATCAAAAACTGTTTTCTGACGGGCAAGCCGACCCAAAAACCATACTTTTGACAACCGTCCATGTGTGTTCCATCAGTCGCGTGGTCATCAGCCATTGCACGTTGGCGGAAAAGAACGTCTTTTGCCACAGCCGGACGTTTCATTTGGGGGTCCAAGCAGCGTCCTTGGTCTACCCTAAACCCTACAAACCCTAACCCCTAAACGGCCTTAAACCCTAAACCCTTATTTCCTAAACCCTAAACTAGGGACGTCTTGCCTGGTCGGCCATCTGCCGTAATCTGAACCCGAAGCCCGCTGTGGCCCGCCGCCCGAGCCCAGAATCCTCACTTCATCGGCGCTTCAGGCTGCCAAGCTATACAGCTCAAAGCTCTGGACCATACTCATTTCCTGCATGATCGACTTCGGTCAAAAAAGTTTCATCAGCTTCGCGACGTATGCCGCTGAATGGATCACGTCTGGACCAGCTTCCCCGGAGCTTTGCTTAGCCAAACGTTTGTGTGTAGGGTTTAGGTCCTAAGCCCTAAACCCCGATCCATTTTCAGAAGCCCGAAGCCATAAGGTGCATAGAAGGGCTCTGAAAGCGGTCATGCTTTTCTCCTTGCAGAGCTTGGTTTGCGGTGGATTTGGCTTTCAGCGGTCTTGGTATACTTTTTCGGGCTTAGGGTTTAGGGTTTAGGGAGTTACATGGCTGAATTGCAAAGCCTGCAAAGCCCAAAGCCGAAATCTGCCTGGCCGTGAAGATGGTCGATGTTTCAGTCAGAGCCAATGCCGGTGACCTCCTAAAAAAGGATCCTTATTTAAAGAACTTCCCTAAACCCTAAACCCTAAACCCTAAACGGGACAGTGTAGCTGGGAAGTGAAGCTTCATCCAGGTAGGTTCCAGTGTGCTCGGATGCTGAGGTCCAGGGCTTGGGTTTAGGGTTTAGGGTTTAGGGTGCAAGGGGGGGATCCCACTCATAGCTGATGCCACTCTCAGCTCCTCGAGAATCCCGCTTCTACATCCATCACAAGATCCAGCGATCTCAAGCCGCGCAGCCCGCAGCAGGCGTCTTGCTTTTTAGGCCTGGAGGCCTTGAGCGTTTGAGGAGGGATCTCTATTTCCGTCTGGAGGGTGCTGCTCCGAGAGATGGGCTAACCCCTCAGGCACCCAGCGAAGGATGCCCTTGCCGGGCTTAAGGGGCTTGGTTCAAGCAGCCTAGTCGGCAGGTGCGGGTCGGTGGACATGCTCGCTTCGGCGCTCCAGCATGGGGATTTCCTTGACTTCGTGATAATGCGGGTCCCGGTCCCCCGCGCTTAGGGAGTAGGCCAAGCCCCATATGGGGGTTTCCGAAAATAGGGGACCCTAATATAGTACCCTAAATAGTAGGATCCTTATTATAAGGACCCCTAAATACGGTACACCAAATTTTCAGAAACTCCCATGTCTTGGCACTGCAGCCTGGACATTCGTGTTCGGGCGGTTTCCTGCTGCCTTGCTGCGGGCGCAGGATCCACGCTTGCAGATCTCTGCAAGGAGCTTTAACGAGGGCTCCCTGAGTGCCAAACGTGTTTCGCTTGGCGCCGGCGCCGGATTAGATGTCGAGCCGGTGCGCAAATCTGTGAAGGCCTCGCATCGTGTCTGCCCCGGTGCCTTGTGAGTGAAGTTTGCCCGATATGTTTGCGGAGCAAAAATTATTCAACAAGATGTTTGAAAAGGGCGAAGTCTAGCTGCTCGGGTCAATTTCTTGGTAGGCAGTCACCTGTAGGCACGTTGATCTGGCCCTACCTCAGCTTCCACGAAGGTGCACTGAGCAACCAGGCACGAACTCCGAAGGCGCCTTCGATTCAGTCTGCCCTTGAGCACAGCTGTGGGGCGACAGCACCTAAACCCGAAACCCTGAACCCTAAACCCCTAAACCCTGAACCCTAAACCCGAAACCCGAAACCCTAAACCCCTAAAACCCTAAACTCCTAAACCCCTAGCATGAGCTGCAGAGTGCAAATCCAAGGGAAGGGCGTGAGGTGCTGCTGTGAGCGCAATCTCGATCCTCCTCGTCTTGGCGCCTAAGCCCTAAAGCATCAAGCCCTAGACCCTAAATCCTAAACCCTAAACCCTAAACACTAAACACTAAAGCATCAGTAGCAGCCTTGCTCCAGGCCCTGACATCTTCAGACCTCCCTGGCTAGGCCTACGATCTCGGGTTCAGCTTGCGCCGTAGTCACTCCGTAGTCCTTGCAGCTGTGCGCTTGGATGCATGCGCTCCTGCAAGTCGAGGAGGCAGGCCTCCGAGAGATACGCTCTGACAACAAGAAGAGCCGGGTGAGGCCATGTGAAAAACTCAGAGCAACGTGCAGCTGCATGCAAAGGCATTTGTGAACAAGTGTATACGTGAATAACCGAGCATGCGCGTTTTGGTGCGAGACCCAGTGTCCGGGTATGGTTTCCCAAGTTGCCACTGCTCAGAATTCAACCACCCTGCGCCCAGGTTGCTGGATTGCATCGGCACAGAGCGTTCACGTGCACATGAGCGTGTGCAGCGTCGCGGCGCATGGGGATGCTTCTCAGGAGGCCCTCGGCTTCGTACACAGCTTTCGGGCCGCGGCCACGTTGCCATGAGATGCGCCTTCGCTAGAAGGACGAGCATGCTCAGACTGTGGAGAGTCGGACATCAGCGCTTGCCGCTGGAGTGAGCCTTAGCAAGCCTGTGCCAAGAGAAGCACAGAGGTCGAGCAAAGGCGAGGGAAGGTCATGCCACGTCGGTAGCAGCCTCATCCTCCGTTTGTGCAAGGCGCACAGTTATCTCTCATCAAGCTTCATGTCTTCAGGACTCCTTGATTACTTAGATGTTTCCAGGCTGAGTTGCTGCTGGCGCTCTTGCTGGGATGTAAGGCATGTCTGCCAGCGTGCTTCTTGAGCAGCGTGTCCAGCGAAGACGCTGAAAGCACAAAGGTCCGAAGCTACAATGTCTAGCTAATGAAGTGCGTCCTTGCCAAGGCCTGCTAATTTGGCCTTGCCTCAGTTTTCACCAGACTGGGCTGTATGACCCGTCGTGTCCACAGGTGTCTTCAACCCCGTTCTTTCCTCCAAAGGCTCAACCTCTGCAACAGACGCTTCCACCCACCCTAAACCCTAAACCCTAAACCCACGTCCTAAGTGTCAGGATTCCAAATGCGCTGCCGCGAGCTGCTGCAATCGAGGCCTTTCTTGGGCGGGCCTGAGTTTTTGAAACCCTCAACCCTAAACCCTAAACCCTAAACCGGGCCTGACTTGTTGAAAGCTGCGGAAGCACGGCGTCGCCAGCTTCCTCCTGTGCGGCAGGCGTCCCGTCGCAGACCCAGAGTTTAAGGAAGGGGCCCACGCCCCAGACTCCGCTGAAAAAGCCGAAAGGCAAGAAGCTTCTGCCAGTCATCGCGCCACAGATGCCCTAAACCCTAGACCCTAAACCCTAAACCCTAAACCCTAAACCCTAAACCCTAAGCCGCTGGCCCATGGAGGTCCATCGCATCCTGACTCACTTGGGAGCATCTTAAACTCCAGGCCCCAAAAAGGGGAGTGCCTGCGGGGTTGTCCAAACCCTAAACCCTGAACCCTTATAGAACCCTAAAAGGAGCTCCAAACCCTCAGCTCTGAGCCTGTTCAGGGGCCGCCTTCCGCAGAAGCGCCGCGTTCTGGGTCGTCAGCGTTTTTGCTGGGCGAAGCGGCAGGGGCACGAGATGATTTGAGGTGAGGTTTAGGGCTCTGGAGTTCCCACCTGGTTTTGTCGAACAGTGTAGGGTTTTGGGATGTTTTGGGCGGTGCCCCGCCTGCAAGGCAGGCCTCATAATATGCCAAGGCTGCGGGAAGTCCTGCAGAGCACTTGGGCAAGGCTCACGCAGGACGGGCAAGCCTTCTGGACTTGTCAGACCCACATGCATGGGGCCTTTGTGCTCGCCTTTGCGTTGAAACTTCGCATCCGTTCCAATTTCATGTCCATGCCTACGCTTCTTTAACCCTAAACCCTATACCTTAAACCCTAAACCCTAGACCGTCTTCTTTAACCCAAGTACTCAAGTCCTCACGCCAAACGGAGACGTGCGAGGCTGCTGACACGAGACAAAAAGAATGGGGAGCCTTTGCAGTTGCTAAGCTCCCTGCTGTCGCCCCTAGAAGGCTAGGGTTTAGGGGTTAGGGTTTAGGGTTTAGGGTTTAGGGTTTAGGGTTTAGGCAGGTTTCAAAAAAGTTGTTGAGCATAAACTCACGGATGAGGTCCTGGAAGCCGGGAGGGTTGCGATGCCAACACCCTGTATCCATGATCTGAAGCCAAGTTGGCCATCACGGCTTGAAAACGCAGAAGACGCGCATCACCACCGCAAGTTGGGATCCGAACATGGAAGCAACCAAAATTAAAATGGACCCTACAGTGTTACATGGAGGAAAGCTGGGGATTCCATAACATAGGGGGTTCAATTTTTGGATCCAATAATGGGGCATCTGAAAACTCTTGAAAGCCCTTCATCTCCTGGAGCTGGCTACGATTCACAGCTGTGGCATTCCCCTTTACGCTGTGGTCCTCCACCGGGTCGTGGATGAAGCTCTGCTTTGGGCGATGAGAGAGATCCACAGGTTGAGGCCATGAGGTGCAGGCTCTGTGGAGCTTCAAAGCTGCAAAAAAGTGAGGATATGGGTAGTTCTCTAAATTAGGGTCCCCTTTTAGGTCCCCAATATACTACGGCACCTTTATAAACAGGACCCTAATTTAGAAAACTGCCCATATAAAAGCACACCAGGAATTGGAAGCGGTCTTAAAGCCGGAGTGGCCGGCAGCTTGACGGGCAGCGGACTTGCCCTTCCCTCCGCACATCAACTACAGTAACTACACCCCAACTCACACCTATTGGTGGTGTATTGAACGGTGCAAAAATGGCCTTCTTTCAGGATTTGGAGTTATGTATAGCTTATCCAGATCAGTCGCATTGATTGATCCTGGGACCACCATGAGATCATGGCTTTGTACCCTCCGTTGCCATGGTAGACACAGGCCGAAAATTCTCTTCTGGGGAGTTGTATGACACATGGAGGCCTAAGCTCAGCACAAGATATGACAGCGCAACGCCACGCTGTCCTGCCCACTCTTGGATCTGCAGGGCCTGCACGCCGCATGCAGGCCAAGTGCCTACAGGCCTCGCCTACGAGCTCCATCACACAACGCATACCCAGCCTTTGCTTGTGGAGGCGAAGGTCACTGGCATGAGATTCCCATTAGAAGATCCTTCGAGGGGCTCGAAGGGGGCAGGGTCGTTCAGAAGTGGCAAGCTTCCCTATACATGCTCTAGCAAACCCTGGTGTTCCTTAATCTAAGGGCCCCTAAGGAATACCTCAGCTCCCTTGCACTCCAGTGTCATCACATGCAGCCTAATAAATTTCGCGAGGTATCATGCGCGGCTGCCATAACCCCGAAGAACAAGCGCATGCTACCTAAATCTGGACTAGGCTTTAGATGTCAAGCAGCAAGGAGCAGTCAAGAGAGACCAAAGACTACTCGTTCCATTCGAACATTGCCATTCCTGATTGGGGAATCAGAGTTGGCAGTGCCTCTGCTGTTGATGGTGGATGCTCAGCCACAAGTGTGCTTGGTAGATGCAATGCAAGGAGTGCTTGAGTCGCAGAATACGATGAACTTCGCAAAGCGTTTCAGAACACGGTGGAAGTCCTCGTCTGAACAGGTCCACCCTGTCATCTGGCGGGGTGTTCCGATGCCTGCAGGGTATCAGTCACGCAAGGACACGTCTGCCAAGCTTGCCAACAAGACAGCGATACCGCTCTCCGTCTTCTTCTGTTGCTGGCTCAGGGCCGGCCCGGGCTGAAAAGCTGCTGGCTTTGAGAAGGAGCCTAGGCACAAAGCAACGGCTCATGCCATCCCCATGACATGGCATAGGCTCGGAGACAAGCAGCATGTTTCATTCAGCTTCGATGGTCCTGTTGTTGACACGGACAATTCTGTGAACCCAGGGATGTCAATGAAGTTCTCATGAAATAGCTGGAGACAAGCATCGGTTCAACCAACTCACGTTTGATGCTCCAAAGTTCCAAGATGCCACTGCCGAGCTTCATACGCATTGCCAGGTGAGACAGCCTCCCGTTGCCACACTCAACAGTCTGCCCATGACATGCCAGCAGCATGCCACCAGGCCTTCATGATTAGGCTGACCTGTACATCTCTGTCCCAGATGGCGATCTCTCCTCGTTGAGACAGCAGTCGCTAGTAGACCCTGACCTGGCGCGGTGTGCTCGTTGATTCATCGCGTAGCAAGGCAGGCTTGACGAGCTACCGTCTGTCAGATCTGTGAAGAGTCCCCTACACAACCAACAAAAAGGGTTCAGGGTTCAGGGTTTAGGGTTTAGGGTTCAGGGTTTAGGGCTTAGGGTTCAAAGTGCAGGCTTCGGAAACTCACTTGCCAGCGGGTCTGGACCCCATGCGTTGGCTTGCAAGTCCCTGCGAGACACAGCGGTTGATGCGCCGGTGGTATAAGCCGCCTAAACCTTAAACCCTAAACCCTAAACCCTAAACCGATAGTATTCTCGGGCTCCCGTTCCCAAACCTCAACCAACATGGTATTCCGGACCTCAGGCGAAGGAAAAGAGGTGATAAAAAAACCCTAAACCCTAAACCCGAGATCACAACGGACCGTTCCGAGCGTTTCAGCCCCAAGGGTCGCCATGAGAGTCGAGGCCGAGGCCTGAGTGCTCAAAGTCCCTTCAGCGTTGACAGGATTCAGCTCCAGATCCATAAGCAAAGGCGTGTAACAGCAGAAAGAAATTCCGGGGGTGATACTAGAAGCTACAGTTGATAGGCTGGGCCCGTATTCACTCAGAGCGTGGCCCAGCACGGTTTGCAGCATGCGCTGAAGATGCACTCGGAGTGGCTCAAAATTGGGGTCTCCTTTGTCAGGATCTCTCCGCAAGGCATCCTGGTTTCAGCAGCTTTGCAACGAGGTTCTGAAGTATCCAATTGCCGGTGACTAATGCCAGGCTGTCGCAGTGCTGCGCTTGCGAAGAAGCACCTGGCGAGCCTTGGCAGGGCCAACAGATCCGAGACGACACGCTTCAGACTTTAGACGACCGGGAATCCAATTATTGTTGGCTCCGACTGTTTGGATGCTGCCAGCGTGTGCGGATTCAGGGAGAATGATTCCAGAAATCGCACCACGGGGACCAATGCGGCAGGGAGTAGGCACGGTCACCGACACAGAATTCATGGAGGCCAAGTGCCGGCTGTTTGCCGGTCCTTGTGCCTTGATGCTCAAAACGGCTTGCTGCAAACCACAGGTGTAGTTTGTCACCTCATAGATGAACTGGACACTCGGAGATTTTGGTACCCTAGACCCTAAACCCTAAACCGTGCCCCAGACTCACTCTCCTTTCGCGTCTGGGAAATCCACCGGGCGTGAGCATCATGCCAGCAGGTCCATCTCTAAGATCATCATGGGATTTAGGGTTTAGGGTTTAGGGTTTAGGGTTTAGGGTTTAGGGTTTAGGGTTTAGGGTTTAGGGTTTAGGGTTTAGGGTTTAGGGTTTTCGGGAGCAGGCACCATTTAACTCCTAGACTCCTAGGTGACGTCGTTTCCTCCGCAGAGGATGAGCATTGAGTCATTGGTGTTCAGACGGCCGAGCTCCTCTGAGCCCTTCGAGGTCTCTTCCTTGGGGCTGCGCTCGAAGGATCCCTGCCCTGAGTTTAGGGTTTAGGGTTTAGGGTTTAGGGTTTAGGGTTTAGGGTTTAGGGCCTTGAAGAATTATCCATGCAAGATGCCGAAACTCCGTGCCTACGACCCGGCCGCGGCCAAACATGCCATGCAATGGAGGCGGAAGTCTCTCTACTAGTGCTACCCTTGGCAGCCCATCGGGCCCTGACCCATCACTGTTGGGAATTCGGAAGCCTTTTGTTCATACTCAGATTTCAGAGGTGCATTTCGCCCATCGCTGACACCAGCAAACATGGCTCTGAAAGGTTTGCTTGAACGGTGCGGCACAGGCCCTGCATTTTCCTTTAGGCCCGTGCCGGTCGAGGCCCCTTTTCAAGGCCGATACCAGGAACCCTGATGAATAATCCCTCCTTGAGGCGTTCGGAAAATGGCTCATGCAAGCATAGACTTCTACCGCACAGGGCTCCTATAGGAAGTGTCCAGACAGTTAAGGTTCCGGCAGCAAGCCCGAACCTGCTTGTGACAGAGTGAGTGCATGACATGCCCAGCATGACTCCGATTGTGATTCTGGGGATGGGCTGCATGCGGCCGCCCATGTTGGTCTGCAAAGTTGCTAAGTCCCAAAGTTCCTACCCTAAACCCTAGACCCTAAACCTCTTAACCCTAAGCAACAAATTTCCTAAAGAGATCCTCCAGATTCAGATGGGATAGGCACACACACAGGCTTTGCTGAGACACTGCCTCGCATCTTGAGCCTTCAACATCTGTCTCGCCGAGCAGCATCGAGCGAGGCCAAGCCGCGCGTTGGTGAGGGGTTCAGGGCCACGTGCTCCATGGTGAGTCGCGACACGCGAGTTTGCTTTTCCCGCACGCTTGAATGCGTCAAGACTTGAGGACACGCGCAGTGAACTGATGTTGGAAGACTCCACGGTGGCAAGTTCATGTCAAGCTGAGACTGTGGACATGATGTGAGCAGGTTTGACGCAGTCATGACACATTAGGCGCGTCGTATGCGAGCACGTCAGAGTTGACCCTGCCTGCAATCAGCCAGCGTCCTGCTGGAACTACCTGGACCCAAAAGAACCTACCTTTTTAGGGTCCCTTATTATGATTTCTTTATCTCTGTCCAAAAAAAGGTAGGTTATTTGAGGTTAAGGTATGGAATAGGACGGCGTTGGACGTTCGTCTTCTCCCAGGGCATGGATGTCTTTGCCAACGTCGTCAGCGTTTGGCCGTTGGTGACGCCTGCGGTAGATAAAGTGCACACCCAGAGGAGGAAGTGTGACGAAGAATTGGACCATTCGCTTCTTGGCCTGGGGATGCATTCTCAGCGGACTTCCGGAGGGGAAGGTGCCAAGCTGAAGCATGTCAGAGGGTTTAGCGTTTAGGGGAACGGTGAGGTTGGCGAAAGGAAGAAGGCAGCGGGCAGAAGGAGTCTCAAGCTGTCGAAGGGTTGCATGTATCCCATTGCGAGCTCCCACTTCTGCCAGGCTTTTGTGCTTGAGGTGCTTCTGCATGAAGCCCTGAGTGTGAGCTTGGACTTTGGTAGCTCTCTGAATTGTGGCCGCATCTGCCGAACGTGCAACCTGCACTGCAGCAGGACGGCGTGAACCCCTGCTAGGAGCCGAATTGCGGAAAGGAGCATTCACCCCTGCACCCCTGAAGTAGAGATGGGCCCATCCACATGTGCCGGTTTGGTTGCACCTTGACATCCCCCAGCGTCTTGGCAGTTCACGATCTAGGCAGACCTGGGTTAAGGCTCAAGCACCGTTTAACCTTTGGTTGGGCAGTCTAAGGTTCTCATTATCCAGACCGGGCGCAGTCATGGCCGTTGGACCTTCACCGTGCCTAAACCCTAAACGCCCTAAACCCTAAACACCAACCCTAAACCTCTAAACTCCACACCCTCTGAAAGAGTCTCAGGTGCGAGTGGATGGATTGCAAGCAGCCCACCGTTTGGGAAGGAACTCTTTGAATTGAGGCCCGACCTGACCGCAGTGCTGCGCCTTGTGAATGCAAACGCTCGATCACATGCTCGTCTGAAAATCTTCTGGGAGAAGGCGCAAAAAAGGGGGTATGTCTTGTTTAGGGTTTAGGGTTTAGGGTTTAGAAGGTGATCTGTAGCATGCACGCAGCACTTCTTCCACCTACTAGGAGTATCTGCAGATTAGATGACAGCATCAAGGGCATGCAGCGTATGCGATAGAATACACATGTACTTGGAGATTTCATGTAAGGCACGCAAGATGGTCCAGATGGTAGGCAGCATTCAGATAGTTCTTCTGATGTAGATAGAATGTAGGATGCATCATGAGTCCGCACATTGACCGTTTCCTATCTAGCTCAGGATGATGTCCTGCAAGGTGGTGTGATGTCAGGTGCACCTGTCACAATAGGGCATGTTGTCTTCGTTAAGTCGACTTAGACGGCTTCTGGCTCAATTGCTACAAGTAGCAGCCGGAACCGAATCCAGGCTCTACGTGATTCTCATGTGAAGGATTCGACCAGGCAATTATTCCGACGTATCCTCAAAGTTCTGCTATCAGATCATTGGATCCTAAACCCTAAACCCTAAACCCAAACCCTAAACCCTAAACCCTAAACCCAAACCCTAAACCCTAAACCCAAGCTGCCACTACTCTTGAGAACCGTGGTATACGCAAGTATGAACGTGCACCGCATCCGCCTCGCCCTCCTTGGCAAGGCCAGGCGCTGAGACCAAGGAGATAAGTGGTTGGGGTTTAGGGAAGTTTAGGGGTTTAGGGGTTTAGAGTTTATGGGTTTATGGGTTTATGGGTTTAGGGTTTAGGGTTTAGGGTTTAGGGTTTAGGGTTTAGGGTTTAGGGTTTAGGGCGAGGGGAAGGGGCCAGATGTAGGGTTTAGGGGTTTAGGGTTGAGGGTCAAGGGACTAAAAGAGGGACCCTTAAAGGGACCCTTGGGGTTATATAGGGGCTTTATGAGACTATATAAGGGGTATATAAGGGCTATATAGGGCATTTGGATTAGGGGTCCCTTCTAGGGGTCCCTCCTATTGTCCCTCAAGAGGGGTGCTGAAACCCTAAACCCTAAACCCTAAACCCTAAACATGGTTCCTTGGAAGGTCGTGACACCCCCAACAAGTGTGTGCAATTGCCTAACTTAGGGTTTAGGGTTTAGGGTAACCCTTTACCCGGCAACGGGGAACTTGTCTTGAGGTGGAGCTGGTGGCTGCCCGCGATGCAGGCCTGTCAGCAAGAAAACTCGACCCCTACAGTGCATCCTGTCGCCCATTGGGGGCGATCCTTCAAGAGGTAAGCTTGTGAGATTTTGGGCGAGCAGCCCTTACCCGAAACCCAAAACCCAAAACCCGAAACCCAAAACCCTAAATCCTAAACCCTAAACATTAAACCCCTTTGAGCGCTGTTTTGTGGAAAAGTAGCCATTCGGCCAAAAGGCTAGAGACTCTGAGAGTTGATTGGCAAACAGAAGATCTCTGTGCTCACCATCGCCCGCGTCTTGGCTGTGGCCCTGCTGCTCTTCGGGCTTTGCGAGTCCTACCGCATTTGGGTCCTTCTTGGCTACAGCTGTATATATTTTTTGTTATAATAAGGACCAATACGGATTAAACATTGTATATATATATATACAATTTTTTGTTATAATAAGGACCAATAAGGACTAAACATGATCATTTTTAAATATAGCCCCAACATGGAGCCAGGCGTGACAGACAATGTGGTGGAAGCGAGCGTTGAGGAAGAAGCCTGCGACGTGAACACCTGCGTCACCTTCGAGGATGCTAGCAACGCATGCTCTTGCCAGCCTTTCGTGGCAGATCCCGTCTTGCTCGAGCGAGCTGAAAAGACTCTCTACGAAATCGTTCAAGCTTCGAGGTACCTGACTGATCGGCAGGCAGAGTCTCCCGGCTTCATACGGTCCTTGTATCCTGTGACTTACAAGTAGATAGCCAACGGGAGAACTTTAAACTTCTTGGCTAAATATATTAGGTCTATTCTAAAAAGGTTTGAACTTTTTTGGGCCTGGTTGTTGAAGAAGAGAGGTGAGGATGTTCACGACGATGAAGCATGCGTCCCTCCTGAGCTCGACCATGAAGGACTTCGAGTTCCTGCAGAGTGCCATGGATGTCCTGGAAGGTGGGAGTTTCCGAACATAAGGGATACGTTGTCTGGGGGTCCTTATCATAGGGATCCTAAACCCTAAACCCTAAACCCTAAACCCTAAACCCTAAATCCTACTATTTAGGTTACTATATTAGGGTCCCCTATTTTCGGAAACTCCCCAGTGTCGATGACCTGGCAGACGAGTCCGCGAGCAACCTTGTTACTGGAGACTTCAAAGCCCCCGCAGGTGGGTAGTTCTCTAAATTAGGGTCCTAAACCCTAAACCCTAAACCCTAAACCCTAAACCCTAAACCCTAAACCCTAAACCCTAAGCCCTAAACCCTAAACCCTAAACCCTAAACCCTATTTTAGAGAACTACCCAGGTGCCTTTCCTATCATGGTGGAAGTCTGGGACAGCGATGTGACGAGATCCCAGTTCATCGGAGAGGTTGGGGTTTAGGGTTTAGAGTTTAGGGTTTAGGGTTTAGGGTTTAGGGTTTAGGGGTGTGACCCGATCCCAGTTCATCGGAGAGGTTGGTGTGGGCCTGTCCTTGGGAGAGCAGAGCTATACCTTGCCGCTACGACCCAACAAGAATTGTGGCACGAAGAGCTTGGAGAAGGCCGAGAAGGGATCTATTGGCACAGTCACCTTCACCACAAAGGTTGAGATGGGCGCCAAGACGCTGTGTAACCCGGGCAAAACAGAGGAGTGCGCTCCGATCACTGTGACGGTGTCTTGTGACAAAGCTTCTGGATTGCCCTCAATGGATCAATTCTCAAAATCAGATCCCTACTGCAAGGTTCGGCTGAAATCTTCGGATACACAGCCCTCGGCACATTTCAAGACCAAAGCCATCGACAACACGGCAAACCCTGACTGGACCAGTATGGAGCACAGCTTCACTGCCTCCTTCCTGGTGCTGGTCGACGAAGACAGGCCCTGGAGCATTGACTCCATGAGCTTGACCGGGCAGTTCATGGCCAACACGCGGCTCATGGCCAAGATGATGGTTCTCGGCGGGGTGGAGTGTCCAGACATCGAGTCAAAATCCAAGAGGCAACAGCAGGTAGGGAGTTCTCAAATTCGTGAGCTCATTCCGCAGGGGATCCGTGTAATTGCGATCCCTTTGTTTTGGTGGCTTTACTGAGACCTTTGATTTCAGCAATGTGCAGGTCTGCGATCTGCTTTGGGCGCCCACAACGTCTATCGACCCTGCCACGCTTCAGGAAGCGGCGGGGTCTTTGAATGCCGAAGATGCCCAAGTAATAGCCAAAATGGCAGAGGATACCAAGGATGCAGGCAGTGAAAGCAGCTTGACAGAGATGGGCCTTGGCGAGCCTTGTCTGAAGTTTGCATTGAACCCAGGGACTCCAATATCCCTTAATTAAGGAATATTCCTTAAATTATAGTAGGATCCTTAATATGATTTAAGGAATATTCCATTCCTTAATTCAGGGATATTGGAGTCTCTGGGAAATTCAGTTCTGCGTCCATCATTCGCTCATCTTCACAGATTATGTACAATGTACAGAGACACCCTAAAACCCTAAACCCTAAACCCCCCTAAACCCTAAACCCGAAGAGAGTCTAATCCATGAAGTGGTTCTAAACCCTAAACCCTAAACCCTAAACCTTAACTTCTAAGGACGACGAGTCCCAGCGCGCCCTCCTGGCAAGGCCGGGTTGCAGTTGTTGCCACATGGCCCGTCATCGAAGGGCACGTCGCCACTTGGCGTTCTTCTGGGTGGCTCTTAGGACTTTAGGGTTTAGGGTTTAGGGGTTAGGGGTTAGGGGTTTAGGGTTTAGGGTTTAATTTTTGGGGCTTCTATATGAACTATGATGGGTAGGCTAAAAGTTCGGAGGGGTTCAGAAGTCAGCCAAGGCCATACTCACTACCATGGTCGCACCTACTACAGCGGGCACTCCTACGACCGTCGTCGCTACTATCGGAGCACTCCCCGTGTGTACAACCATCGGGATCCGGACCCCAAAGAAGACGGAAAGGTGACCGTGATTGCTGCGGTTCTCGTCCTCTTGCTCATCTTCTTGTGACCATTGCACGGGCAACAAGCAGCGGCGGTCGCCACAATGATGGCCAGCAGATTTGGTGCAAAAGACGAGCTTCTGCACCATGATCTTGAAAAGCGCCCTTCTGTAAACTGATTTCTGCGAAGACGGCTTAGGTGATAGAACATCGTCCCTTTTGGGGTACCCTAAATAATAGGTGCCGTACTATAATAAGGACCCAAAAAGGGACCATAATTTTGACGACTACCCACATAGATTCATGAGTATGTTTATATCTTTCCTGCAGTTAAACTTGACTAAACTGGGTTTACTCAGGGGATTACAAGTAAGGACAATAATTGGATCCTCATCAGGATTTGCTTAGGGGGTTCCTTTTGGTGATATTCTAAACTCCTTAAAGGGGAATCATAGAGGGGACCATATGAGGTCTCCATTATAGGGGCCATGATGGGGGAAACAAGGAGTGTAGACTACAGCCCATAGTACCATAGCTCATGCTGGTGCATAGCCAGAAAGCCGCAAAGTATATAATGCTGAAGATAAGCCTTGCAGAATCCTCATTAAGCCCTGTCTTGTTCTGTGGGCAAGAATCCAAGAATGTTTTTCAATCAACGCTTTGGGTACTGCCGCCACTTAGAAACAGTTGGATAGTTTTAAAATATGGATATGTAAAGCCCTTAATGTTAACCTTACTATCGACTGTTATAGGGTGGCGGCAGTACCCAAGCAATCCCAAAAAACAGTCCCTAGAAGCCGGCATGCTCCTTGATTCACAGCTTTCGGAGAAACAGCGCCTGAGCAGGAGTTGCACCATTTCGCGTTTTGCTATCCTCGTGCTGTGACAAAAACACATCTCCGTGCATCTTGCCCATCAAAACATGAGCTGCAAAGGCATGCGCGCAGGCCTGACAATCACTGGCGTTCACGGGTGGTTCTGGCTTTGCACATTTACTTCGAAAATGTAACATGTTTAGATGCAGGCAACGTGCACTTCTTTAGCAGCGTTGCATGGTGCACGGTGCCCGGCTTCACGTGACAGCATGCTCAGGTCTCGCTCTGCTGCAATGTGCGATGCATGGGGTATCAATGCTGAAGAACCCTGGGCCTTGACAGGCGGATCTGTTGAAGAAAAAGGTTCTTTCATTGCATTTGTCCATGCGCCAAGCAGGTGCTGGGGCCGCTGGGGTCTCTTTGTTGTGCTGTGCATTTGTTCAAGACATTGCTTTGCCGACCGCTGCACTGCAGACCAGTGAGTGTAATGCAATACGGAGGATTTCGCAGCCAAGGCGTACTTTTCTGGAGACAAAGCCCTAAAACTTGCCACTTCCTCTTGGATTGCACTGCACCCACGAAGCAAGATCTTGCTAGCTGGAGTGTGGATGTCGGCTTTGTGATCCAGCGCTCCCTCAACTCTCAACCCTGTGTCCCTTCAAAACTGTTCAAAACCCTCAATCCCTCAACCCTTAAGCGTCTTCAACATTCTTCCTAAAAATCCCTAAGCCCTCAACCCTAAACCCTAAACCCTAAACCCTAAACCCTAAAAGCCCCCTATGCCCTCAACCCCTACGGCCCTGCACGAAAGAGCATTCGTGATGCAGCCGGTACCGCACTGCAGCTGGCCAGCTGCCTTCGAACCAGGTCTCAAGGCCAGAGTCTCTTCGGGGAATTAGGGGTTTTAGGGGTTTAGGGGTTTCGGGTTTAGGGCTTAGAGTTTAGGGTTGAGGGGATTTAGGGTTCAGGGTTTCGGGGTTTAGGGTTTTAGGGTTTAGGGTGTTGGGGTTAAGGGATGTAGGGTTGAGGGGTTTAGGGTTTAGGGTTTTGGGGTTAAGGGTTTAGGGGTTTAGGGTTTCTAAACCCTAAACCCTAAACCCTGAAGCCCAAACCCTGAACCCTAAACCCTAAACCCTAAACCCTAAACTCTAAACCCTAAACCAGCCAACTTATTAGGTCCGATTTTAGATCCGAAGCACTACAAGATTTAAACCTTAAAGCCCTAAACCCTAAAACGCGAGAGCCTCAAACCTTAAATTGCCAAAACCCCAAAAGGCCTACTGACACTCCAATGCAGTAGTAGGGCTTTTTTTCGGTTTAAGGTTCATGGTTTAGGATTTTGGCTTTAAGGTTTAGGGCTTTAGGCTTAGGGTTTCCCCAAAGGCCTGAACCTTAAACCCTGTTTTGGCAACTGCAAAGACAGGCTTTGAGTCGTTCTACCACGCCGCTGGCCCAAGCTTTGCCCGGGAGACCGACGGATTTCAGGGCGAAAGCGGACTCAGCCTCCTCAACACCCTGGCGATGGTGTGTGGCAGGACCCCACCTGCAGGCTAGGGGTTGGGGCTTCTGGTTTAGGGTCTCTGAAGGGTTTAGGGTTTAGGGGTTTAGGGTTTAGGGTTTGGGGTTTAGGGTTTAGGGTTTAGGGGTTTAGGGTTTAGGGTTCAGGGTGATAGAGACTTAGGATTGCTGTGGGGTTGCGCGCGAAAGCGCGTCCGCAGCTGCACAATCTGACAGGAGGAGCGGCGCTGGCTCTGGCTAGGCGGGTGCTCTGGAAAATCCCAGAAGCTTGAACCCGAACCCCTAAACCCTAAACCCTAAACCCTAAGCCCTAAACCCTAAAGCCCTAAAGCCCTAAACCCTAAAACCCCTAAACCCTAAAGCCCCTAAACCCTAAAACTCCTAAGCCCTAAACCCCAAGATCCCGAAGCAGGAGACTCCCGAGACCCCCAAACACCAGGCCCTTGCCACCAAGCTTAGAAGCATTTTCAAGTTGGTTCTATAAGGTTTAGGGTTTCGGGTTGAGGGTTTCGGGTTTAGGGCAGACTCCTGATTCATTCTTAGACGAGAAACCAACCCCGTCGCTACATAGAAAAGATAAGAGCGATCCTAATTTCTCATGAATCAAGGGTCTGCATCTGCATTTCCCCTAGACCCTAAACCCTAAACCTGCCTCGTAAGCCCCAACTTTCCCCGGATGCAGGTTTCGCAACACCTCCAGCCGAGCTCGCGGGAACATTGCCAGAAAGTCCACACAAACGACGGAGATTGAATCTTGTTGTAAAATCATTACCTAAACTGTGATTCTATTACCAAAACTGTGGCTCGAAACTCGAACCTCTATTGTTCGAGAGCCCGGTACAGGGTTTAAGGTGTATGGTTTGGGTTTTGGGTTCATCTTCCGAGTGTAGACCCTGCTGCGCGCAGACAGGTAGGAGGCAGTCGATAAAATAGCCCCCTACTAGAACTAAAGCCCCAAACCTAAAGCAGTCTCGTGGAAATCCCACTCTTGTCCTGACTGCTTGACCTTCAACCAGTTCTCTGTACCCTAACCGCTGAGCCCTATACCAAGGAATGGCGTGGTCATCGCGTCCGCTGCGTTACCTGTGAGAGTCCGCGTGACGAGCGCCCTCACATCGTTCTCGTTCATGGACTCGGCGCCTAAACCCTTAACCCCTAACCCCTAAACCCTAAACCCGTTTAGGGCTTCAGGGTAGGTTTAGAGCTTCGAGCTGCAACACCCCGCTCGACATTCTACAACGTGCACTATAGAGAACTTGGGTGCTGGAATCTCCTAGAACATGCTGCAAGATATTCAAATGTTTGAGTACCTACTGGAGTTCATAGTATTGTACCATAACGCGGTCCGGTGCAATCTGCTACGGTATTCAAGTCTAACCTACTCGACAACTTTAGGGTACACAATCCACCTGCCCAGGTTTGTGAGCAGAAGGTATCTAACACAGGACCAGGCAGCATTTTATGTTACGACATACAAGGATGATGAATTCTGTACTTTACGTCAACAAGTTGCGGCACACCACCAGATCTCTGAACCCCCGGGTTCAGGGTTTGTGGGGTTCTTTCCTAAACCCTAAACCCT
>CAJNDV010034851.1:6845-28331 GCA_905221635.1 Symbiodinium sp. CCMP2456 | reverse complement strand
GCAGCAGCAGCAGTACAGCAGCAGCAGCAGCAGCAGCAGCAGCAGCAAGAGTGGCACTGGCAGTGGCGATAGCAGTAGTAGGAGCAGCAGCATCTGGAGCAGCACGAGTAGGAGTCGGAGTGGGAGCAGGAATAGAGAATCTCTAACCTAAAGCGAAAGGCATCCGAAACCAGCTGAGTTGCTCCAGAGCACCATCTGCAGTGTCTGCAAGTGGCTCACATCGGGCACACTGGCACCAAAATCCCCACCTGCAACACGAGTGCTGCTGCCGGATGGTTCGGCTTCAAGCAGAACTGTTGGCTCTGATGCAAAACCGAGCATTGCATTATATTCCGTGTCGCGGACACGAATCTCCGGTCCTTGACCAGACTAGAGTAGCAGCACCAGAGCGCTGCTATGCTCTTAACCGACCTGCTGCATGCCGATTCACGCCGACCAAACACCCCCTTTACGCAACCTGCAAGGCAAGATAATTATGTCTCGATGCATGTTGCCAGATGATGAGCCTCGGCAAAAGCTTCCACAAGAGGTTGCCGCGACTAGGTGTTGAGTTCCTAGCCCAAAACCAGAACTCGCCAGTGCCAGTATTCCGACCATCCTGTTTGCGAGAAGCCACCGCAAGCTGTGGAATAAGGCCTAAAATGATGATGGGAATTCTACTCCCAACAAAAACCTGAAGCCTCTTCAAATTCTTAATCAAATGCCAGCAGAAGTGGCTTCGAATAGAGCTGCTGTCGCACGAAAGCCGCATGCAGAGTCGCGGGACTCACGTCCAGCAGCCTGTAGTCTGGATGGTTTAGGAGTAGGGTTTCGAGAAACGTCGGTTTGCGTTGTGTGGATAAGTCAGGTCACATGTTGTGGTGCTGGAGATGGCGCCCGCAACATCGGCGCTGGTGCTGGTAGTGGCTGCAGTGTGTGCAGCGGCGCCGTCTGTGCGGGTTGTTGCCATTGTCGTCGTCGTTGCCGCGGTTGCTGTTGCTGTTTGCGGTGGTGGTGTCAAGTGGTGGTGACGGCAGTGGTGGTGGCGGCGGTGGCGCTGCGGCGGAAGTTCTGCCGCTGCTGCCGGTGTTTTGATGGTAACGACTGTTTGTCGGTGATGTTTTCCTCGTCGTTAATACTGCTGCTCCGGCTTCTCTTTAATTGGTGTCTTTGCACATGCTCCTTCCGCATCCTTCTCCCGATGCTCACCAGCACGGGCTCTCGCTCGTATGTATATGGCCGAAACTTCGTTGAAAACTCGGTGTACTGGCAACAGCCACGGTGATGGCACTGCTTTGCCTTTTACAACATTTACGCAGTGACTGATGCTTGAAGTTAACGACCACTACGAGCCTTGCTGGCAATATGCTTGCTACACTGACCAAGATAATGACTGTCAGCAGCGCTTCTCTTGTGACAGCTGGTACATTGGTTCTACACTGCCTAACTGCAGCTGGCATTCTGCATTGTTCTCCCTTTCGTTGTCCTCAACACAACTGCAGATTCTTACAAAGAAAGCATGGCCCTCGCACCGACGAGAAGTACAGTATCGGATGATTTGATTTGCGTAACAGTGGGTTGTTTACGCCTGCTATCTCACCCGAGCCTGAATGCCCATGTTCCAAAACCAAGCGTTTCCGAAGTGTCCGAAATCCCAAGCCGAGTACCGTGGGCTGAAGGTCTTCGGGGGACACTAGCTGAAGGTTTTGATTGTTGGAGGCAAGCAATAAACCCTGAACCCCACAACCACGGCCCTACTTATGCTTGACATTTAGCCCATGCCAAACCAGACAAGCTCTGAAAATCATTACTGCTGCAAAGACTCCTATAAAGCGATCGCCAACATCCCGATTGCCCCAACAGCCTAGATCCCGAAAGAACGTAGTGTAGAACACACAATCCCCAATCGAACCTCGGCGCCTTCGCCCGTCAATGTAATGCACCCTACAAGTTTAGAGGCTTCAGTGTAAACACTCAAGTCTGGGATCTATCTGTATAAAGCATCATGTGAGTGAAGATTGCACCTCTCGAGCGAGTGGCTGAGCTGTTAGACGCAGTCGCTCCGCTGGCAAGCAGCCTGCCTCCTCGAAGTACGAAACACCTAGGCTGTGCAGACTTAGAACTTCGAACTTCAAGCTTCTAGGCATTTGTAGGCCCGCGGGCATTTTTTGATCCTTTCGTGGCAGGAAATGGGAGTCGAGAATCTTGGAGGTAGGCATGCAGGGACTTGTCATTTACATTGACACGAAGCAGAGACGTCTGTACCCTACTTCAGCCTGCTTTCAGCTCACATCTTGCTATGTTCTAACGTACCACGCCCTCGGTGTTTGTTCACCTTTGCGGCAGTTCATGCCCGGCTTCATTGCATCCGCTAGACGCTAGACTCTGGTCTGTTGATACATGAATGGAGATGTGCTGTGACGCCGCGTTGCCCAGAGTCAGCTTGCAATGCCGGTTCACGACGTTCCCTCCCTAGTGATTCCAGATGAGTACTCAGGAGACGCCCGGGCGTATAGCGACTGCTTCGTAATCATCATTACCAGTGAACTCGCGTGTTATGACCATCATTATCTGCACTTTGTTGATATTGATATCAGTAATGAGTGCAAGTCTTGAAACACCTTTTCGTTGCTATTGCGATTGCTCCAACATGCTTGAAGCCGGAGCCACAATAGCTTGCGGGGTCTGAG
The DNA here is from genome assembly GCA_905221635.1 of Symbiodinium sp. CCMP2456. Taxonomy (NCBI): domain Eukaryota; class Dinophyceae; order Suessiales; family Symbiodiniaceae; genus Symbiodinium; species Symbiodinium sp. CCMP2456. The sequence continues at coordinate 25,662 of CAJNDV010034851.1, read as the reverse complement.
CTGAGAGAGGTGGTGCGGCATTTAATGCTAGCATGTCTACACCTTGCTCAGCTCAGATCCATTGTAAACTTGGAGACGTGCGGCTTAGGCTCTAAACCCTCAACTCAAAGGCATGAGCAATATACGCCTCTCAGCCACGCCGCATATCTCCTCACCCTCAGCAACAGGCACAGTGGTGAAGACTCCTCGCATACCTTCCGTGGCCAGACAAGAGCAATGGAAGAATAGTTTACATCGCGCCAGTGGCATAAATGCTAGCTTAAATCTTAACGCTGAAGTGACTGGAAGCTTTGGAAGCGTCGAATACGTCAGCCGGAATTCACAGTTTTTTGATGCCGGGAAGGAATACTGGGGCTTTGGAAATTGTTGCTTGGGTTCGGAGGTCTATGTCATTCCGACTCTTTGGGGCTTCGGATTTACTTGCTTTGACTTCCTGACAGGACATCATCATTGTTCCACCTAACAGGACCTTACACCAGGACGGACAGGTGTAGGGCTCAGTGGGTTGGGTGTCCGAACTACCATTCATGGGTGCTCGAACAAGTCACAACGAAAAAGCTTGCACGGACCTCTTAGGGAGACTACTACTAGTCTTAACTAAACCCTGAAGCCCATGTGAACATCCCAGACGCAAGAAGCTGACATCGCGAACCCTACAGATATCCTAAACTTCGAAGCCATACCTAGGCTCTTTCAGGCTCAGGGTCCGGATGGGGTTCGGGGCATGAGACGGAGGTTTCGAGTTATTCTAGTTCGGCCAGAAGCTTGATAAGTTCGACCATGGGGCCCATGTCAGGTTGAGATGTTCTGTCTGTTGGAACTGAATAGGTAGACTTGTTGCGCGAGTTTTCGGTTCAAATTTGAAGTTTTCAGATCCTAGGGCTCCATGGCCGCTCCCCTGAGTTGAGCTGGGAGACTTTCTTCTTGAAGCGCTCGGGCATTGGGGCGGCAGGAGTGATTGATCCGCGAGAAGTTTGCAAACACCTCGCGGAGTTGCTGGGATTACGAAAAAGGTTTTCCCCCATATTCAAAACCAACAGACTCGAAACTCAGTCTGGCAATCAGGGGTGCCGAACTTCATGCAGATGGCTGCTCGTTAGCCCTACGACCATGAAGCATCAGGTCGTGAAACGGACGTTGCAAAAGTGTCCGTAGCAGCGACAGTCGTAGTGGAGTGCCTTGCTGTGATGGTTCTACATTGTGCCACCGGCATGTTATATCACTGTTGCATGCAGACAAACAAGCGGATAGATACAGATAGATATAGGCATAGGTACAGATGGAAGATAGATCGATGGATGGGTGGATTAGTGGATGGATAGATGGATAGATGGATAGATAGATAGATAGATACATATGGATAGACAGATAAAGACAGATAGATATAGTTAGATATAGATAGAGATAGTTAGACATAGATAGATATAGATACACGGATAGATGGATAGATGGATAAATAGACAGGTAGATAGATGGACAGATAGACAGATAGACAGATAGATAGACAGACAGACAGATAGATAGATCGATAGATAGGTAGATGGATACATGGATAGGTAGATAAAAGGGGGAGATAGAGAGATAGAGAGATAGAGAGAGAGAGATAAGGAGATAGATAGATAGATAGATAGATAGAAAAATCGATCGGTAGATAGATAGATCGACAGATAGATAGATCGATCGATAGATAGATAGGTGGCATTTGTATTTGCCCGGTTGACATATGTAGAATCTAAGTTCAGTATCTTACGCAAGCCTCTGTGGTGAAACGCATTCAGCTTTCGTGCTAACGATTTTGCCCGTTCCCTACTACTCGTAAATGAATATTGCCCAGAAGCCATCGGAAGTAAGATAATCATGCTAAGTATTGCCTACAGCCCGTTCCTTACTCAACTGAAGCCTCCCTACACTCGCAAATAAAAATTGCCCTTCGTCAACCGGTTAGCCAGATTCTTTGATCAATTTAGCTAGTGAACTTAATCAGGTAGTTGTTCTTAGATAGTGCACATTTTGAGCGGCCAAGATCCTGAATTCCTTCGGCCGAGGATCCCTCGCTACGTCGCTGCTTTCCATGGTTACCGCATTGGTGAGCAAGATGCCAGAGATCCTTAGATTCGGGTGTAGGGCGCGTAAAAGCGGGTTCAGGGGGTTCAAGGTGATTCGCGGAATAGTGCTGTCAGTACGTCTCCGAGAGTGCGCAAGCTCGTGCTATCTGCAATTGCGACTGCCAGAAGCGAGATGATAGCCAGTCTCGAGAAAGTGGTTTGGGCTTGTAGAAGTGTTTCAAGCTCTTTGGTCGGGAGGAGAGAGTTTGAGCTCTGAGAGTTGCGGTGCTGCATTGTTTTACATCGTAAACCCTGAACTTTACGGCTCTAGGTCTTGAAGGGAAAAAGTTGCGTTTCGACCTGGCGATATATGCAGGGTCTTCGCTCTTGCAATGCTTGCATGCTTCGTTCTGTGCCGGTCGTTCAACTGATCTCCTGAATCGTGCTGGCACTTGCCAAAAATCTGCTTACAATGCCTTTGCTGAGCCCGAAACCTGAACAAGCAAAGTAACCACCTCAAGGCGCCACAAACCCAGAAGGCAAATCTAGACCGCACAGACGACGCAAACCCTCGCACCCTAATCCCTAAACCACGTCAAACCCCGGGCTTGAGCCTCCGCAAGCCTGACAAAGCCGGAGACAAGTGATGTTGCATGATGCTTGAGATTTTAAGGCAAGTCCTGGCATTTAGGGGAGTTGACGGCTCAGGCGGCTTACGGTTTAGCACAGCGGGTAGCAGGGGTAGCAACACAACTTCTTCCCCGGCATAGTGGCGTCTTCTGGGACAGCACCTGGATGTCCTCCCTGGAGCACTCTAGCACCTCGCCGCGGCATTGGATCACCACCAAGTCCCCGCTGACTTCGAGCACCGCGCCTGGGCTTGCCGAAGGGCCAAAAAAGCTCTAAGCTGCAAAGCCTCAGCCCCTGATCTAAACCCTGAGGCCCAAAAGTTTCAATCTCTCGCTAAGGTTGGACCTGAGGCTGAGGTCTTGCGTGTCGCTAGGACCCTCGTTGCGTCCCCACAGACTCCACAATCCTCAGACAGGGAATCAATAGAACGTTTCCAAAGAGAACCATGTAAGGAATGTTCCTTGCTGCAGGCTAAGCCGAACTCTAGGCACTCTATGGTTGCCATTTTCTAGGGGGATTTAGCTTCACAGAGTACCCAGTGATTGGGAATCTGTGCGACATCGTGCCTGATTGCAGGCCCCGTTGCAAGCAACCGGGTAGAATCTACTATTCCAGGATTTGGAAGTTGAAAGTCTTCCGACAAGAAGGAAAATAAACATGGGGCCTAGTAAGCGAATCCAAAAGTTTGACTGACGCTCCGATATTGATAGCATTGTAGCGGACATCGTTGAAACTCTCATGCTCCACTTCCCGTACTTAAGTGCGAGTATTGGATTTATGGTTCCGATGTTGGGTTCCGGGATCATGTCCATGTGTTCGGAGACAAGATACCTTCTGAACTTAAGGCTTTGACTGCCAGCACTTACCATTTGTGTGCCAGGCTTGTCGCCTCGTAAACGCACGGCTCTCGGCTACTCTTGCTAGATTTGGGTACATGACTCACATGACATATTCCTAAAGAGCATACTACCAAATTTATCAAGTGTCGATGCTTCGGGACCCAGATGCCCGTCTCAGGATTGCAACGAGATGCCAAACCCTTAAACCCAAATCCCCAAGCCCAAGGCCCTGGACCAGCAAAATATCCAAGACACCTTGGCAGCTCCTCGGTACAACCGACAAGTGCCAGTCTAAAATCTCGATCCAAGGCCCGACATAGCGGGCACACATAACAAGAGATGTAAACAAGTGATCCTGGGAAATGCCACAGCACGCTGGATAACAACGGAGTTGAGCAAGAACATAGATACTGTACTCAGCTACTCATGATGCGGCCTTCAAACAAACTGAGTCGGCGCCAAGCGGAATGTTCCATTTTGCACTAGGTACGAGACTGCTTTGACCCGCGGCCACGTCTGAAGCGCTGGAACCCTGGACCCCAGCCATGGAAACCTTGTTGCCAACATGAGCCACGAGACAAAGATGGTGGACCTCTGCGCAGATTGAGATAATGCTCGGATAGTGTAGCAATAGGAATGATTACCAACCGAAAATGATGGCACGAACAGAATACAAAAAGGGTGTGCATACACACGTAACCTATTTAAAAAAAACATACATACATACATGCATTACATACATACATACATACATACATACATACATGCATGCATGCATGCATGCATGCATGCATGCATACATACATACATACATACATACATACACACATACAGACACACATGCATAATTACATACATGGGCTCATTACATGTTAATGAACGGACTTGAGACATCGAAGCTCTGAAAAGCATCTGCAGCTTATATTCGGCCATGATTCTGAAGATGCGTATGCGTCGGCGCAACATCCTGCAGCACAGTTCGAGGTTGGAGTGGCTGACACTGTGTGTGGGAGCTTCTGCAGTGATCCCCTTTTGGGCCTCTAATAAGTACCCAAGGCTTTCGGGTCGTGTTGAACCTCCTCCATTACACCAAGCACTGGGGATGCCTTTGAATATCCCACGGGTCGCCTTTGACGGTTGCTGGGCTCTCGCAGAAGTTTCGCAACTACTAGTAGTCAGTACTGCCTTCCAAACTGCAACGAATTCCAGCGCATTTTGAATTATTCCCATGATTTGTGAGTGTTTTGCAATGCCTGTCACGCTGTAGTTTAAGTGCTGTCAAGCTTTGGCGAAGTCAAGACGTCCAAACACACCTCCGAGGAAACGTCGTTTGAAACATGAATTTGGGATCCTGACCCAATCGGCGAAGCAAAAAATATTGACATGCTGACTCTTCTCCTTCAAACCCTACATCCTTTCCTTGACTACACATCTTTCGAAGTGCTGAGTGGGAGCACGTTTGCTTCACATTCCGTGTCTGAGTTGACCTAGTCTACCCCCCGCCCCCGTACCCCACAAACGAGCAACTGCTGTTCGACTGTATTGAGCCACCTGAGCCAGACATCCGAAGTCATGGATTCCAAAAATCCCCCGCTCCACAACTCATCCCCAAACCCAGCCCCTGACTGTACGTCCCAAACCCCTACGGCCCCTGCGCCTTCAGACGCGCCCAAGAGCCGGCCCGAAGCTTCGGTTCCAAGAAGGCGTCCTCCAACTCGAGGAACTCCTCTCGCTCAGGATCTCCAGGGAGAGTGGGCTCGGCAGCTCAGAGTTTTTGGGTCTTGTCAATGTTACTAAGTAGCTGTTTTGATGGGGTTGCAGCTACTGACGGGGTCAGGGTCAAATGTGGCCAGATCGGTTTTCGGAAACTCGGAACTGAACTGGAAGTGAATAGCCGCGAGAGCAATGTATCGAAACCGCATACCCGAAAACTCGAGATCTACACCCTAAGCCACGAGATCCTACGCCCCTAAGTCCCATAAGCTCCTGCCCTCTATGCAAAGACTGAGGCGAGAACCAGACGCTGTCTCGGCGTGGCAGATTCCAAGGCATCTGCACAGGCCTGCCACGAAGGGTTTAGTGCATTGGGGACGTGAGTACATGAGGGGTTTAGTGGCTTCAGGTTTTAGGGGCTTCGGGGTTTACTAGGGAAGGTGAACACCTGTACATTCAGTAAATCCCGCGGCTTATCGAGGCCGTATGGTGGGAACAGGGTTCTGTCGGTAAATTCAGGCAAAGAAGGCACAAGCTCGTCGACTAAACACAACGTAGTAACTCTGTCCAATTGCCATGACCTGCAACAACTAAACAGTTGTCAAAGAACTAGTCAGAGACCTCCATTCTCGTTGTCGCTTTCTCTTCCGCATCTCTGCTCTCGCGCGGAGCAGGACAGTAGGCAGAACGGCGGTGTTTAAATATCCAAGAGGATCTCAGGTCCTTGGCTTGGACTTCAAACTCTATGTTGGGATGGAGTTGTGTACGCAATCGAACTTACAGCCCCAAACACTCCCAACTCTGCCAATAAGCCCGGACTAGTACCCTTGCCAATTCGAAGGTTGTTGGCGCGCTTGTTATGCCACACAAAGCCTGCACTGGCCTGCACGATGTGGGCGTCTTCAGCACAAAGTCGATTGAGAGCCTGATGCTCCAAGCCGCCAAGATCTGAAACGCACGCCTCCCACGCACTGGAAACTCTTAGCCTGGGAGTTATGGATCTGAAGTTTCCGACGTAGGATATGCGGAGAAGTCAAGGCAAGAACTGCAGGCTTTGGTCAAACGCCTTCGCCTGAACAGGTTCCCCCTCTGGGCCTTGAGCCCTTGATGGTCTTGCTCAGAGGCACGTTTTCGAGGACGTGATGCATTAAACGTCTACACTCGCTTGTACAACAAGGCTTCATAATTCGCCTTTCACTTGCGGACCAACTTGATTCCCTAAGACTACTCTTTGACAAGTCGCAGCCCGAAGCTCGATGCACACCCGAATCCTAAAAATCCTCGGAAGCCAGGTTTCGCGCATGCTCTCGCTGCGCAACGTCCTGGCGGCGCCCGCTGGCACGTAGCATTTATGCTTTGGTTTATGTGGGGTTTTGATGGGGTCTACCTATGTAGGGCCTGTGCTGGGGAGGTGTATAGGGTAACGAGAAGAGTGGGGGGTCCGCCTGAAATTTCATGAGTAGCCAAAAGTTAACACTGCCGGTGGAAAGACGGCAGAGTGGCACTGAGCAGAGTGCCTCCAAGTAGGACTGCTTGTTGGGGCTTGGGAAGACATTGCGTCTTCTCATTCTAGGGCCGTTTAACAAGAGAAGCAAACCAACAATGATCCCCCCGTCACTTTGTAGGGTTCTGGGTGTCATCCTGCCTCCTGTGCCTTCATCCCGCAACCACGAAAACCTTCATTCTGCAACGCTGTCTAGTCTGCGGGTGCCCTTCGAAACATCAAAACGCGTTTAGGTTTAGTGCCTAGGGCCTATAGTGGTACAAACAGCACAGCAAAGCCGCAAAGTCCTCTGACGGACCAAAAACCCATGCATCAACCAACACTACATCAAGGAGCAAAACAAGTCTGTAGACGATGGAAGTACAGTACATACTGGGAACAACAAACAAAACCCCAAATCCCATAACCTACACTGAAACCCGCTGTCCTCTAAAACGACAAGCAAGCCCCAAATCCAGACACCGAACATGCTAAACTCAAACCGCCCAACCCGAAAACCCAAACTTCGAGCCTGGACAGTGCTGGATAGGCATTGGCTGTCTCGGCGCGGAGTGCTTCCAGGTTTGGCACGGACCTTCATTCAAATTGGTTGTTTTGTAACCAGTGTTCTATGGGTGTTGCAAAAAAGTTGTACGGAATTTGGGGGGCAAGGGTCAAAAGTTGGACTATGTATGCCCTGCACATGGGTTCGGAGGTCACGGGACTACTTACTTTTGCGACGTTTAGGGTTTAGTTTTGCATTTGGGCGTTGAGGGCTCTAGTCTAGTGCCTCCAGGATCGCGGCAGAACGTGCTTCGGGACTGCGAGATTGTAGCAAAGTTTTCGGCCAGGGGGCTTGCGGCTTGCGAGATTCAGGTAGAGCCAGCATTATGGCCATCAGAAAGCAGAAAATCGTATGCATCAAGTGGGGTGTTGCCACACAAACTATGAGACTTTTTGATGAGGCTCGGAAAAGCGTTAACAATTTTGAAGCAAGCACATCCTCTACGAGGTTTGCAGTAGTGCTTAGCCAACAGGGTTTGGGACTGAGTAAGGGATTGCATGGAATATGGCTTGGAGATTGCAGAGCGCAGACTGCAGGAACCCACACTAATCCCTTCTACATAGCCTATAGAGTCTCACCTAAGGTCACTTCAAGTTCAGGGTCTAGGCTGCGCAGGCTAAGTACCGAGCACCAACCCACATTCACCTTGAATTGCAACATATCTTAAAGTGCGAACCCCGAAACAACAGCTATCCAGATCACAACTAATCGAACCTTCCCTTCCATGAGTCCCTAAATTCCTTCCCAGGCCGCATGTTATATACACTATTACAGTATACAGAGATAGATTCTCGGGAAACTCGACGGCCAGCTCATTCAGCATGCTGTTTCCCTTCCATTGTTCGAAAGCTTCCAAAACGCCGATACATCATGAAACTCTAAATCCTGAACGGTAGCGGGTGGCAAAAGAGAGTCTTCCCCGAGGATCAGCGTGTTCGCAGGCAGGTCACGCGAAGCTACGAGTCCTTCGGGAAGTTCAAGGTTTAGGGGTTCAGGGGCCTCGGGCTCCGGGTTTAGAGTAAGGTCTGAGATTGGGTGTCCGTGCACGGGTTGCAGAGTTGAGGCAAATGCGACGTGAGGATGGTCCTCGGCTCTCTGTCGTTGCAAGGCTGTACGCCGCTCGCCCACAACCCCTCAAACGGCAAAACTTGCAAAATTCCTCACAGATTTCCAAAGTTAAGCTCCGCACTCGGACTAGCGTGTTTGATTAAGGTTTTAGGACCAGAAACTCCGCGTCCGCGATGTGCCGCGGCAAGTGGGGCTTCTAAAGTTTGGCGCACTGTGGATCCCTGAGCTCGAACTCAGGAGTTCAACTGATACCATACTCTCCTCCAACGCACCCCAAAACCCCGTGCCAGCTTACTCAACAAAAGTGGTCTAATAGAGATGCCCACAAAGCACTTCTCCTAGCCTGCATATTCCGCCCGGTCCTTGGCCTTTACCAGGTAGGCATTGCACCCGCACGCCATGGAGCATGGTCCAGAGGTTCTCTCAAGCTTGGGGCCGTAAAGGCTCAGGGAGTAGGACTTCGATGTTTCATCATTGGCTTTTAAGACGCAGGGATCGATGCTGCCGATTGAACTGCGCAAGACCTCAAACATGAACTGAACATGCTTATCGGGTGTGCAAAGCGAAGAAGGGGTGGGAATTCCGAAATTAAGTTGCGCAAACTAGACCCTTCGGAGACCGAGTCCGATCACGATCACCCCAAGCTGCGAGCAACAAAACGTGCAACAACACACAGTTTGAGCTCCACAACCAAGACCGATACCTGAAACTCAAGCACGATTCGCCCGACCCCGGAGTCTTAAACCCCCGCCGCAAAAAATAACACACAAGTGTAAACATGCAGTATCATGACCAGGAATTGAACTCAGCAGAAGATACCCATAATGCAGTAAGTTGAGTTGTTGCTCTGGCGGCTGCTGCGGCTACTACTGCAGATTCAACGGCGACGGCGATCTACTCCTCCTCCTCCTGCTCCTAATCCCACACCTGCTCATGCTCCTGCTGCTACGCACTACTCCTTCTCCATCTGCTGCTGCTGCTACTACTACTACTACTACTACCACCACCATCACTACTACTGCCATCATAATACCATTGGACATCAGAACCGCAGCAGCAAGTGCACAGGCCCTGGGACTGAGCTTGCTTCGAGGCTTTCGGGTCTGTCGCTCCTGCCTCAACAGAGTCTCGAGATTCGAAGACACACTAAAACCGTCAACATACCAGATGTTGGGGCGGTTTGGGATTGAAGCTCGAACTCAAGGCTTCAACAACCTTGGTGAGTAGTAATGGGATTCCGAGATGCTCCACATACAGCACAGGCAGGAAATGAGCCGAACTACAACGAGATAATCTTGTGGGGTGTACTACTCACTAAGTATATGCAGGAACTGAACAGCCCCACAACAGATTTTAAATCCTATGCAAGCGTAAAGCCGCAAAGCTTGTAAATTGTTGCTTTACTGCGAACCACATCAACCCAAAACCTCCCTTCGAACTGGAAGGCGATACAATCAATCAACACCACCGTAACGATTTTTCAAGACGCTTGCATGCATCTGCTGACTTACGAGATGCCAGGGACATGGACGCTGCAAAAAATATTGTTAAGTCTCAGCCTGCACTCGCTGGATTACTCGCGTTGAAATGCTCCCATGCCACCCGCGCTTCCGGTTGTCAGCGCCGAGCTACTCTACGGCGAGCGCCTTCGGCGTCTGCCGAGCTTGGTGTGGAGCTTTGGCCGAACCTGCTTCAGCACTTGCAGCAGAAGTCGTAACTTTGAAGACAAAAGCCCACAAGAACCAAACCAGGAATCCCAACAGCCTAAGACAGACGAAGGAACGAGCCCGCTGGGAACCTCAACCTCAAAGCTCCCGAACCCTAAACCACTGCCTACCGTCGAATTGTAGACCTCCGCGGTGTCTTTTACTGGGACCCTGCCTAAACCGTCAATGCAGACAGCCCCCACAACAATCACAGATTGTCCAGGGCATAGCTTCGCCCGTAGCTGGTGGAGAACCCGCCAGGACCTCAGAACTGAGGCAGTCGGTGACCAGCTTCAGGTTCAGGAGTTTTTGTCCCTAAGAAGCAGCAGCTCCAGATATGATGTTTGTGTGGAAGACTATTTACATTCTTGCAGTGGTGACGCGAGTCCGCCACATAGTATTGCACTAATCGGAACCGACGATGACATCCGTGATCATGAAAACAGGGCTGCTTGTAGTAGTAGGCACGATCATCAACAGATGCAGCCTCAACATCAGCATCAGCATGAACATCAACATCAACATAAACGTCAACAACACCAACACTGCCAGCACCACCAGCGCCGCCCCACAGCCCCCGCCACCGCCAACACCACCGCCAGCAACTATACCAGTGTAGCACCAGCACGAGCACCAGTAACCACAACCACAACACCAGCACCATCCCAGCACGAGCAACAGTAACCACAACCAAAGCCGAAACTACAACAACCACAACCAAAACGACAACGACAATGACGGCAACAGTACACATGCTGGCAACATGGCAAGCATCTCAAGCCGATTTAACAAGCCCTCGGTGGGGGATTGTTGGCTGGGCATTCAACGGGAGCCAAAAATTGGAAGCATTGAACACATGAAGAACGAGGCATGACAGTATAGCAAGCCAGGCCGCCTTTGTCTTGATTTCTCCTTGGCTGCCCACTAGCAACAAGAAACAGCCACTTCCGAAGTGGGGGGGGGGGGGGGGGGGGGCAGCGCTCTTCACGGTTCAGGGTTGCGGAGACCCTCCGTCTGATACTATCTATACTACTGGTCTCCGCATAGCCCTTTTCACGGGTGAAATCTCGGAATGGTCGGCTATGCAGTTCGGACGTGGGCTCAGGGAACAGCTTGCAGGCTTCTAGGCAAGGAGATTAGGCTGCGGCTTCTGAGGACTACAGAATCCCAGGCCTGAACGCACCGACAGCTGGAAACCAGCCAAGGGGCCGGCAACGCAGGCAAAGGACCTTTGGGCTTCGGGTTGAAGTGGACAATCTGTCGACTACGATGTTCACCTTGCATTTTAATCTCTCTTGTCGAATCTTTTCAATACTTTAAACCAACTCTGTCGGAATTAGATCTCAGAACTGCTAACTGCTAACAGCTAACATGTAGCAACGGCGTGCGAGCTTGAATTCTCGGCTCCCCAGGGTCTATTTCCATTGGGCTTGGTTTGCAATATAAGAGCCTTCGGGTCTTCGGCTCACCAGGAGTTTCAGTCTAGCAGTCGCAATCACTCGGAGCCTTCGGAATAGGGGCTGCGCGGTCTCCAACTAAAGCTTTAGAAAGTTGGAAACTATGCCGTAAATCTCTCTGCATGCGTTTTCCGGAATCTGCTCTGGGATTCGGAGCTTGGCCTTCCCCACTTCTATCCTAGGTAACAAGCTGGCAAGGTCATGAGTCTGCTCCTACCTGTCTCCCTTCTTGACCGAAGTCACCCCAGTCAGGCACAGCGCCGCAGTCGCCAACAGGATCTTGCCAAAGGGCAAGGTGCCATTGACCTCGACTTCCTGGTGGAAGGTGGTCAAGGGCTTCGGAGCTTTGATCAAGGATTCTCTTGACGGCTCGCTCGCAACACATACAGTGCGAGCTGGAACTCGGTTCTGAAAGTCCAGTCCAGAACTTGTCAGTGGTGTCGGGACTGGCGAAGGAAAGCTGTACCGCAGCTGCCTGTTCGCTGCACTGCTGCATCTCACAGCACTCCAGCACCGTTATAAGAACTCTGACCCGCGGCGACCAATTCAGATTGGGCTGTGCAAACGTGGACGACGAAGGTTGGAATGACATTCACAGACCACTCGCATCCGTACCGTCGGCTTCTCAAGCATCTCCTGAACCCACACGAAGGACGCCATTGTTCACCCTAAAGCCGTTCACCTTCAATCCCAGCCCAATGACATCACGACCCTCTTATCTTCATCCGTCCTCTCCCTCCAAGGGCTTCTCCTCAGGAGCTGATTTGGCATGTTTGACGGGGATCTTGTCTACCGGGTGGGGGGCTTTGAGGGCTTGGTTTTCGGCACCGTTTCATGTACGCTCAGGCCTGAGGTGCTGTTGTTCAATGCACAAAGGTCACAGAGACCATGTCAGCAAGAGGTCATCTCTCTAGTTTCACAAGCAGTGCTCGCCTACAGTTATTAAGGTAGCCGAGCCCTCGTCTAAAGCATCATTCTTGGTGACACACCTCATTGGTCGGCTAGAGTACATTTGGGGCTTAAGTTTTAGGGTTGAAGGTTCGAAACGACTACCGCCTGCTCCGACTGATGCCAGAGAATCTGGACTTGCCTAGCTTGCTCTGGGGATAAGATTCAGCCAGAAGGGCTGTATGTAGTTTGATCTTTACTAGGGTCGAGTTTGGTGGAGCGTTGGCCCTAAATCCGAAAGTCCTACACCGCCTCGTCCACAGAACCCAGACCCGACAACCTAAAACTTTAGAGCATAAGTCACCGACAGTCAGCGCCAGGCACACGGGACTCGTATATGGCAAGTTGCAGAACAGACAACCCTTACGCAAACGCAAAAACTGGATCCGTCGCAAACACAACGGAAGCCCCAGCTTTCAAAGACTCATACTGGCCTGAACTCTATATCCCACACCTGAAGCCCACACAATAGCAGGGCCCCGGCAGGGAGATATTGCTCAACCCCAGCCCTTTCGTGTCGGGAGTAACGGTGGTGGGGAGCTGGGTGAAGGGTTACAGGTTTGAAGCTTCAAGTGGTCCTGAATGCAGTAGTAGCTTGCCGAGATTTCAGGAATACTGGCCATGGAGCTTCATGCATGCCTCTTAACAAGCCCAACACACCAAAAACAGCGTAAGCTCTAAAACTCCGCTCTAGCCTTGAAGTATCCTTCACTTTGTGAACACTAGCACCTGCACGGACCCGAAACCTTAAGGCACTGACCCCAAAGATGAAAGTGTCGACCCTGAAGACATGCCCTCCGCTGGCGTCCTCGGCAACACCCGACGAACCTCGCAAGCACATGGACAGCTCCAAGACGACAAATGGCGGGTGCAGGGCTATCGGGTCTTATGGCCTAGACAGTAACAGTTAAGGTTGTTGCGATTCTTGGGTAAGGGGCTTACAACAAAGGGCTTGGATTTTTGGGGTGCAGAAGTTGAAGAAAAAGGGTTTAGAAAGCCGGGCGCTTGTAAACGGATTCATGATTAAGGGTTTGTGGCTTTAGGGATGAGAGGTTTGCCGCTAACAGTCCGTTGTCTTAGTGTCTAGAGGTTCGGGACTTGGAGATTTACGAGTCTTCTTGTAGGGCTTGCAACGAAGTGCCGTGGAACTTCATCGCCAAGGTTCATTCGGGCTTACATGTAGGGCAAAGTCTCATAAGCCTCAAGGATCTTACCGTACGCAGGCTACGTTGAATGATCATCTATGTTTCTTTCGTTTGCAAGCGGGCCACTCGCACTTGTGGAGGTGGGTTTGGGGGGTGGTTCCAGAAGTCATACGAGAATGTCGAACTGGCAACTATGGTTCCGTTATGGGCAACCAAGGTTAAGTTTAGATTTTAGATGCCACAGTCTTCGTCCTTGTCATTGTACCTCGGCCGCAAGCTAAATATTCATATGTACACCAGCATCCCACACCTGCGTTGATCAAAAATCTAGCCTACGCCCACCTTCGAAGCACAACAACGACCTGTAACCTGCCGGAATAGGGTATAGGTACAGCACTGTCGTCTTATTGCTACAACATTGCAACATCTTCTGCTAAAGCACCATTGGTATGCCATTGTTCTATCGTTGAACTATGTTTGTTTGTGTTCCTGTTTCGTACTACTTGCTTACTTATTTACTTCCTTCATTCCTTCCTTCCTTCCTTCCTCCCTTCCTTCCTTCCTTCCTTCCTTCCTTCCTTCCTTCCTGCTTACTTACTTTCTTTTCTTCCTTCCTTACTTACTTACTTACTTACTTACTTATTTACTTACTAATTTGCTTCTACTACTACTGCTACTGCCACTGCTACTGCTACTGCTACTGCTGCTGCTACTGCTGCCACCACCACCACCACCGCCACGACGACGACGACGACGACGACGACTACTACTACTACTACTACTACCACTACCACTACCACTGCCCCTACCACTACTACTACTACTACTACTACTACTACTACTACTACTCCTGCTGCTGCTACGACTGCTGCTACTACTACTACTACTACTACTACTACTACTCCTGCTGCTGCTACGACTGCTACTACTACTACTACTACTACTACTACTACTACTAGTAGAAGTACTATTATTGTTATAATTATTAGTAGGAGTGGGACTACGACTACGACTACGACGACGACGACTACTACTACTACTAATACGACTACGTATCCGCACTTGAATATTGCCATTGCTGTGGTTAGCAGTAACATATGGCTATACAGCTTGACCAATCAGGTAGTAAACATTAGACACTACTAGTACAACATTAGTCAGTACTCTCTGTTGCAATCTACGACAGGTAAAGCCAGAGCGGGACTGGCCTTGCTCAAGCCCGGTTCCTGGCTCTGTGACGGACCTGACAAACTGTGACGGGGTCCCCATATTTTTAGCAGGGTCTAGTTGAGAATGCATCTTACACAGCTGCCTTCGGAACATGCCCTACGAAGATTTAGCGTTCAGAGCCACCAAGCTTGCGGCGGGGTTTGTGGTTGAGGGTCCGTGGCTTTGGGGTTGGGCTGTTGGGGCTTCAGGTTTCGGGTTTAAGGCACTAGCGGTTTGGTTTTATGGTGTCCTCTCGCTTGGCCTCAGTGTCAGAATGACATCTTGCTTTGCTTTGAAGATCTGATATGAGTACATTCGAAGGTCTCTGAATCTCCTGAAGGCTTCAGCAACCGCCACCCACAATTCTTGGGCCTGCTTTAGCATTTGCGAACCAGGGTCTTCTGCAAAATCAGATGCAACACGTGTGTTTAAAACTTCGGGTGGAACGGGGGGGGCACATGTAAATTCCCCTCTGATACACAAGCCCCAAACAGCTGTTGTAAGGCCGATCCCTGACTGATGAACCAGAAAGCAGAACACTTGTTGTGCGAAGCGCGAGCAGATCATTCTCGAGTGGCGCCAGTATTTCACCCCAAAGCCGAAAACAGCGACCACGGGCCATGAATCTCATCTCTTTCCTCCCTACTGACTGAACCCTGATGCCGAAAAACCCAGAAACCTACTGAGGGTGAGCAACGGCGCAACTAAGCTCCTCGCTGTGCCCCATCCTCCTCGGTCCAGGGGCTCATGAGGTTGGCTGAATGGGTCTTGGTTTTGCGGTTTCGGAGCGGAAGGCTCGCGGTACTAGATTACTCGAAGCACTGCACAACCGCAATAACTCAACGCGACTGGGGGCTCGTAGGGCCTGCCCTTGCCCGTAGTTCGTGTCATGTGGTAACGGCTTCAGGTGGGATGGGGTTAAGTTCTTGGCGGGCAGGCTGGTGTGGGTTTGTTCTGCCAGCATTTCTCTGTCTGTGTTTCGGCTTGTCGGGCAACGTACAGTCTCAGGTTGTTCCGATGGAACTTTGACTAGATCTCGAGGTTGAACTTCAGCGATGGTGGTGGAGGAAGCAATCCATCTTGGACAACTGAAGCACCTTAAGTCTCCTAAGAAGGCGACAGCAATACGATCTCTAGAATACCCGTCGAATCCCGCGACAAGGAGACCCGATGTCGGCCCCCGTCTGGCTTTGGGGCTCTGGGGTTCATGATCTAAGCAGTCCAGGGATGAGGGTGTAGAGTAGCGTAAAATCCTTTTTATAAACGCGAGACTAAAACACCATGCATAAAGCAAGTGATTCGCAGAAGAGTCTCGCACTGTTCGAAGTAGTAATCCAATGAATTGGCACAATCGCAAACATTGATTGATGACAACCTGCTCGAGAAAGCACGTGAGTAGCACATCGACACATCGAGGCCGATACATCTTCGCCATAGCCAAATTCCCCTTGGTCGCATTGAGCTTTTGGGCTTGAGGTTGAAGCCTTCGGACCAGCTCTGGCCATTTGGAAGCTTCTCACACCCTTTCGTGCTCATGCGGACCTCGTTGGTCTCTTCTGCGATAGCAACCCTGCGCCCCAGAGCAAGACAAAGAAGCACGTGGACCCGGTTGACTTTTTCTGCTACAGTATACTCCCCAAACAAGCCAACACGAAAACCAAATCGCGGTCAGAGAACCAACAAGACATAAACTCGCAAAGGTTAAGAATGGTATTAATTAAACCCGAAACCCTAAATCCGAAACCCTGAACACTGGCTTGGTGCCCTACCATAGTAGCCCTGCTCCGCAGCACCGGGACCTTCCTCTGGCTGGCCAACCTTGTTGCGTCGTTGGGTTGCCCGGGTTTGCGGCATAGCATTTGGGAATGCCGTAGGGCCTAGGGTTTGGGGGACGGGTCCGGTGCTTCTGTGTTTAAAGGCACACGAGCGCCTTCGACACTGGCCCCAGGAGCATCGAGCCCTGAATCGGTGAAGTATTAAACACGGCACCAACGACAAGCATAACTGTACAAGTAGAACCTTATAACGTCTGAACGGTCATGTAAAGTTCTCGGAAGAGTGCATGACGGGCAAATGGTCGGGTTGCTGAAGCGAATCTGAGACCCCGTGAAGCAGTCGGAATGTCTAATAAAGGCTTTCTACTGCTGGTTATAGCATCTGGTACCACTGTGATGGCTTTTTAAGCCAACAACAAGATCACGCTTCGGGATGCTACGACCTTGGCTAACAGTTTGTGTAGTGGCAGCTATAACAGCATTATGAACTACGACAGCAAAGTAAGATTACACGGCGGTTGAACACCAAACTGAATAACAAGATACATTGATATAGCCACATGGCATGCATGTGTGGAGACCGTGGCAAAATACAGGCAAGTATCAACACCAAACAGATATCGTCGAGTTATCGTCCACTAGGTTCGATATGAACCCCCTATACATAGGTGCATGCCCTTCTTATGAGACGCGGCACAGGGAGCTGATCCAAACAGGCCAAGCTTCGGGACCCGGGCAGAGCTTCCAGCCCTTGTCCTCGACGTCCTCTACTTAGTCCTACCTCGAAAGCTCAAGCCTTAACCGCCAAAGTTAGAGTCTTACATGAGAAATGATCCGGGAGGGTGCCAAGTTCCGCATTCGAAACTGTTACGGCTTCGCTTCGCCTCAGATTTGTGGGTATCCTGAGTGCTCCACTCCTAGAACATGAACTAACATTGAGCCTGTCGTTGACGGAGTTGGGGCGGCTGAGGTCGGGAAGGCTTCAAATGCTAGCTTTGGTGATGGGGGTAATGCAGCACGCTGCCAGGATTTTTGTCCGTGCGGGATGAGGTTAAAATCAAGCACCTGCCCAACCAACGCCCGATGTCTTTGTCTGCGACTCAACACTGAAGTTCAAAAGTCCAAATGAGGCACTCAGTCCTCCAGAGGACATACGGCTTGAGGAAGCCCCGAATAAGAAGCCTACGTCCGAAACCCCAGCTGGACTGTGGCTCCAAACCCTGAGCTCCAAGAACCTGGGTCAAAACACAAGAATCGAGGCCTCGTCGGGGCTCCACTGGATGGGTCCTGCAGCGACTTCACACTCCAAGCCCTTAGCCCTCCATCATGTCCATCTGAACCCTGCTATTGTCGGAACTAGTTTCATGGTCATTGGCATTCAGCGCGTGTCTGCCTACATCACGAACCCTTAATGACAGGGCTTGCCCCCCATCATTGATCCGAAAGGCTCTCGAGCTCCTTGAAATTTCTTCAGCTATATCGACCTTAAACTCGGCAGCTGAGGGAGAAGTCCATCAACGAAGCCGCCGAAAACGCTTCAAGAACAACTTGCTCATGGGTGCACAGGTGAGAACCCGCCTCCTGCGCGCTAAACGCCACATGCCCAAATCCGAGAACCAAAACCCTGAACCCTAACTCCGACCTCAAACCCTCCAAGGCCACCTCCCCTGCTCGCGCCTCTGGGAACGATACCGTCCGGACTGCTCGAGCCTCCGTGCTACCGTTGGCTTTCACACGGACGGAGATTTGCTGATGCCAAGGGTCCAGCCCGTTGAGATCACTTAGGGTCTTCGTGAAGGTCGCCCCCAATATCGAAACAGGCATGCATTCGCATGCATAGTTCCGAAAGGAGCTTCGAAAAAGCTCGACATTGTGGTCACTTGCGTTTCATTATGGGTAACATCACTAGAGTCATAAAGGATATTGGCCGGTCAGGGGCTGTCTCGACGTCCGAATTCTATCTCTCAACCAAGTGACGTCCGAGCACAGGCATGAAAATACATGCTGTGCTGTTGTGGTGGTTGCTGTTCCTGTTCATGGTGATGGTGACGGTGACGGCGGCGGTGGTGGTGGCCGCGCCGGTGCGGTGCGTGACGCAGCGCGGTGTGGCGGCGGGTGGTTGTGGTTGTGTATAGGTGGGGGCACCATGGGCCACCCCTACCCCGCTTAAGCCGACAGGCGTCCCCGACCCAAAGCATCCTAAGGTTCAGGGTTAACAAAGCTGATCCTGCCCC